>VDFB02281411.1:0-42597 GCA_007258455.2 Sequoia sempervirens | reverse complement strand
AGAGCAATGCTTTTATCGGTTGGTTATCAATCTCCTAGGTTGATTTGGGACCCTGGGATCATATTCAATTTCAGTTTGGTTTAGCATGATGATTTTGGGGTAGCATTGGAATTGCTTGAGGACAAACAATTTTGGGAAGGGCAAACTGTAATGTCCTTATTTTAGCCAT
The DNA here is from genome assembly GCA_007258455.2 of Sequoia sempervirens. NCBI lineage: Eukaryota > Viridiplantae > Streptophyta > Pinopsida > Cupressales > Cupressaceae > Sequoia > Sequoia sempervirens. Next base: position 42,428 of record VDFB02281411.1, on the reverse strand, counting down.
ACACTCTTCAGTGATTGATAGCCCATTTCTAAAATCTCATAGGTTTGTCAGAGGTAAAATTAGGGATTCTTATTTTATAGGGGTTTTGAAGGTTTGCATGCAAATGTTTCTAATGCATGTCTGGTGGAGTTTTCTAGGTTTTTGGAGGGCTTCAAAATGGTGTGACATGCATTTTCATCAGACAACCTTTTCTGGAACTTGTTATTTTTATCCAGTACATTGGAGTTTCGAGATTTGGATTGTGGATTTTTTCTAGGTTTTCAGAGAGCTTCGTAGTGATATGACATACAAAGGCATTGGGCAACTCTTCATAATTTATTATTTTTAGTAAGTTCTATATCTGGCAATGCCATCTTGGGCGGTAGCATCAGCAATCAGCTTAGTTTCCATTTCGAGCAGTGCAACTTGGAGCATAATTGGCTTTCAGCATTTTGAGGCTCATTTTGGTAAAATGATTTATTTTAAGTCATTTAATGTTTTAAATTCATTTTAGGCCCCATGGTCTAGATTAATGACTTAGTGTTGTTTTAAAAGGGGGTCATTAAGGGAGGACACCTCATGAAGGGATTAATTAATATTTTATGATGTTTTAATGTGCCTTGGAGTTTGGACGCCAAAATAAAGAGGGATTAAAAGTATTTTGAAAATTAAAATATTTCAAAAGGTGAATGGGCGTCCCTTTCTTGGAGGGAAAAGGTGGAAGATGAAAGGTCATCTAAGAATTCTATTTAAGATAGTGTTTGCTCCAGCTTTTGGCATCTATTGTTAAACTTATCAAAATGTTGTTGAATTGATTTCAGAACCCGACTATGGGGAAGCATAGCTTTTACACCATTCTTCAGGCCTAAAACTATGGTTCCCTAGATGGTCGATTGGAGTGTGCTTCATTCAGAAGTGCATATTGTGCATCAGTGTTGAAGATTTTGGTAATAATTTATAGTTTGTGTTTGTTGGTTATATCATGGTTGAAGGAGATTTTCAAATTCAACTTTTTGTATGATTTTAATCTGCTTATGGGTATTGGTTTCATTGATTCTTATGCTAGTGGTGCCCCTAATTGTAAAATTTCAAAATTTATTTGGGAGTCCTCATTTTCCTAGAGAGGTCGCCCTTCCTCTAGGATTGTACCATCTCTCTTGCTGGTCATTGGAGGTCATGCTTTCAATTTATTGTTAGCTTTGTTTTGTATAACTCATGTGTGTTGGTTGCCATGCTCCAGCATGTGTTCATTTTCAGTTTGGAGTGCAACATAGGAGCTTTGAGAGAGAAATAAGTATTTTGATGTGTTGCATAGATGTTGGTCTGCATTTAAAATGGATGGCACTTTATATCAGATTTAGTTCTTTCCAAGTTATGCATTATTTCTTGAGAATCTATGCTATTAGTTCATGTGTAGTCCATTTGAAGAAGACAAAAGCTTTTGGGGTGAAGATATGAACAATTCATTGAAGGCTAATTTGCTAGTAAGAAATCTCAGTTTGTTGGTTTTATATCAAATTCATCAGTATATCAGATTTTGGCTTCTCCTTTAGTGGTTGAGAAGATTCGAAGTTGAGAAATTATCTTTCATCACTTGGCTTAGTTAATATTGTAATAGCACTTGTAATTTGTAGTTATTTGTCATTGTAAGACTGTAAGCAGTAGTATTGTTCCAATCATTCATTTTGTTGCATTTACTTGTGTTTATTTTCACACATTGTAGCCCCTGGATGGTTTACCGCCAATGTGGAGGAATTAATTTTGTATCTTTCATAATTTACCCACTGTATAAGTGGAGAATCCCTACCGCTTGAGTGGATGTTTGCTATTAGCAGATGAATTGTATTTCATTGTAATTAACTTTCCCCCCACTGAACAAGTGGTAGCGTGGAATCTTGATGGTCGGTTCTCCGCCTTCTTCAATTCAGTATTGTTCTTCATTTCAGTTTGGTTGCTAACGACCCCTTCCCATATGCTATCACCTCGCCTTTTCAAAGAATTTTGGTGAACATTCTTGGCGAAGGTTACTTTCAGTTGTTTATGATTTTGGTCTAATCCTTAACGGGTGCTTGTTGATGGTGAAAATTCAAAGAAAAAATTAAGGGGCTTATTTCAAGAGATGTCATCAAGAACGCTAGTTAAGATCTGATTATATGCATCAGCGCTTGAGTTCTAGAAAAAGTATATATTTAAAGTATTGGGACTTTCTTGGGTAGATTTATTATAGCATCAATTCCTACAAGAAGATGGGCTCTGCCAATTATGCAAGGATCCCTATAGATATGGATCTAAAGCATCCCCTTCAGCAAGCATTACACTAGAGAAAATGTTAAGTGGGAGAATGAAGCAGACATCCCATGGGAGCAAGAGCAGGAGTGGGAAAAACACTTCAAACCAGATGCAATGCAAGAGCGGGTTTGGAGTGGACAAAGGTGTTGATGAAGATGCAGATGATGAGCCAGGCATGGATGAGTGGGATATCTCTTACAAAGATAATGATGACAAGACCCTCATGGCAGTCTAGTTGATAGCACGAAGGTCCATGTTGTAGGCATGGTCGTCTTCCAAGTTGCCACATTCTTTTGGTTCAATGATGGGTGACCTCGTGAGTGCTCTTTTGAGGGGTTTTTGGCTGCCCTCTCCTAGAAACTCCTTTGTTCCAAGTGTGGCAGCTTTGCAACAAGATGCAATCAATCTTTGTGAAATGGAGAAATGTCTCTCCATTCTAGCAGTCAGGGCATCCAAGGACGCAAATGGTCCAAGTTTGCAAGATACTAAGGCCTATGAAATCCCTGTAGGGAGTGTCATCAAAGGTCAATGCCCTAGGGTTTGTCCTTCGACTAGTGTGTGTGGACCTATTGCTCGAGTTGTGGTGAAGGTATCCCACCCTTCCTATTTGACTAAGGAGTTTCTCCTTGAAGGCCCCCACGACCCCATAGTGTTGTCTGATGTAGATGTTGTTTCGACCCATTTTGTGGTGGAGGGGCAAATACACAAAATTGCCATCCTAACTCTCTCATTGATAGGTCAACTAATTGGCTCAAGAACTCGCTTGTTGGGAGATTATGTGCTAATTGTCCCGACATGGGTGCTTCAAAAATGGAAACTAAGAGGTTAGATTGAGGTGGTTGCTCTATTGAATTTTTTTTTCTTATTTTCATTTTCCAATCCGAATGGTTACTCAAGGATTCTTCTAGAAGGTCCTTGGTTTCTAGGGTAGAATGGCCTCTTTCTAAAAATTAGTCTTTAAGCTTTAATCCAATGAAAGATAGAATCAATAAGTTTCCGATTTGGGTTAGATTCTCAAGGCTGCCATTGGAATAATAGGATGAAGAGATTTTTAAGGACATTGCCAATACTTTTGGGCAATACATTGCAACCGCACAAAATTCAACAAATGCTTGTTGTTTGCTAGATTTTGTGTTCTAGGTGTTCCCTTCACAAATTACCTTATAATCCAAACTAGGTGATTGGGTGCAGCAGATTGAATTGAAGATTCTTCAGTTATTTGTCATTGTTGCCTCAAAGTGGGCCATGTTGTTATTGTTTGTTTGAGCAACAAGAAATACCATTCCATTTGGAGGAAAAACAAACAAGCATCAGTTGAGGATTACAACACCACCATTGAGGATGCGCAAAAGGAAGTAGGGGGAAAGCTCCTGTAGACTGTACTGTGATAGGTACCCCTTTTCCAAGCGAGGATTCAAGGTCAGATGATGAGACTGCTTGTGGCCATATGGATCTTCCTGGTTCCCAAAAAAGGAGATTATTGCAGAAGTATCTTAGCACTAAGAATAAGATGGTTGTGGTTAAGCACAAATCACTGGAACAATTTGGCTTCAAACCACCCTGACTTTGGGTTGGTCGTCTATTTGGAATTGTATTGCCCCTCTGTTTAAACTGTTTTTAGTTGTGTTGTTGCTGTTTTGTTGCTGGGTTCACATGGTTGTCCTTTGTAGTTTTGATGAGCTTTAATACTTAGTCCTTCTTTCTGTACAAAGGTCAGGGGCCTTAAAAAATCCCTGTTTACCTTAATTAAAAACAAGCATTACACTACACCCAATTGATTATGAATGCATTCCTTTCCATTGTGAAGCTTGCCATGACTATGGCCATCTGTTTCATGATTGCCCATCTATCCCAAATACCAAGATGCTCCTACAAGGACAAAAAAACAGAAAAAGCAAGAAAGTTGAAATCCACGATGATAATGAGGGTTTACAAAAACAGAAAAAACTGTAGTTTAAAACAAAGTAAATAAAATGGAAGGAATGGAAATGGCAACTAAGGAAAGAGAAACTTCAGAAAAAAGTAAAGTAAATGAAGAAATTGAAATTAGAAGTCCTAGATAAGAAAGTTGAAAGTATTATATGAAAATTGACTACAAAGGAGGAAAGCTAACCACAGAAATTTGAGCGATAAAACAATAAGAAAAATTCTAATAATACTTATATGGGAGGACACAGGTTCTAGAGAAATAGAGGACAGTAAAATCCAAGGCTAAGAAGAAGAGTTGAACAATTTGGTAGATACCATTGGTAGAGTTCAATTTTCGAGGCTGGGTAAAGTAAAATCCAATCGAAGAATAGAAAGAGAGACCCAATGAAGTTCAAGAAAGGGAAGAAACAATGCTCAAGAGAACTTACAAAAGGATACTACATTTTAGTTGGCCTCTAGTTCTCAAAAAAGTCTTCCAGATGGTTTCAGAAAGCATAATGTTAAAAAGACTCAATTTGGTAGATACAATTGGGGGCAAAAAGCAATACATCCAGAGTTCAATTTTCAAGGCTAGGGAAAGTCAAATTCTATCTAAGATTGGAAAGAGAGCCCAAATGAAATTCCAGAAAGGAAGAAACACTCGAGAATTTACAACAGGACACCATGGTTGAGTTGGCCTCTAGTTCTCAAAAAAATCTTGATGAAGTTTATCGAAAGTGTAATGTGAATGACAAGTTAAAGATAGGAAAGACAAAAATTGGGAATGCACTTGAAGAAAACTTTGTAAATAGAATGCATGCAAACAAAACTAGAAAGAGATCAGAAGTAGTTTTGTAAAGAAACATGTAAAGCAAAAAGCAAACAAAAACTTCCATAAATTTTAAAAACCACAATACTTTTCTTACACGGAATGCAAGATGCAAATCTTGCATGCATTATAAATAGCATGCTTGCTTTTAGTTTAAAATGTTCTCAACTTTTTAGTACTTGGGAAGGCATCTTAATTTCATTGCAAGTTATACCACTATGATTCATCTGTCTTGATGTAACCATGGGACTTGTCCCTTTTCTGATAATATATCATTTTAACCTTGTAAAAAAATACACAAATGATATATAAAATAGACTAAGAATCAGAATATTCAATAGGATAAGACTTCCAAGTCAGAAAACAGAAACTTTTTGTTGAAATTTAACAAAATTGTAACTTCAAATCCCTCCATTCAATCAAAATACATTGGAAACTCTGAAATGTTTTCCCCATTCAATGCCACCAAGGCCATTGCTGAGAAATAACAAGAAATCTCTTCAGCAACCTCAATCGAGCTATAATGCATATTGTGTTTACAATCATGACCAAATTCTTCAAATAATCTTGATCATTGCACAGAAGATTGTTCCAAATGATCATGGTGCTCACCACTGATCCGAAAAGCTTATTTGTGGATGATGTTGTGAGCCCCAACTTGAAATTGCCTGTGGGCTTAGTTTTGCCATTGTTACAACATTCAAAATGAGATTCCTCTCTACTGTTACCTATGTCCAAAACGTTTGCTACTGGAACTGTTCTTCCAATGTTGAAACTTCCCGCCATGGCCTTGATACTGAGTACTGTAATGTGCTGCATGCATCTGCTCATGTGACAGAGAATGTGGAAATGGACTTTGTATAACTGGACCATGGAATTCTATGGCTCCTTGGTTTGGATTATAGCTTTGAAATACTGTATTACTATTACCTATGTGGCTTGGGTTATAACTTTGGCCACAGAGTGCATACTGAAAACCACCACACATGTGCCGTTGATCTTGTCTATTATTAATATAACCTCCCAACTGGTGTGGAGGAAGGTTTGTATGAACATTTCTACCATAGATTTTGTTGCTGGTATACATGTCACCCTCTGCCACCTATGTCTGAATACTAGCATTGACACTGTTTTTGTGCCCCCTGTTTGCTTGGAACTGTCTTCTTGGAATGTAAGAAGCTTGGCTGCCACCATAGCTATTTGTTTGGGAATGACTGGAAAACCAGCAATTGGAATTCATATGCGAGTCTTTGCTCAAATGAGCAGGCTTATAATGATGACTTTTGTTGACATGTCTGAAACTATTGTGATCACAAAATTTTCTACCTGATGTTGTATAAGGTTTGTTACCACAATGGTCTTTATCAGTTTGTGCAGCCACTGCCTTGTTTTTACAGGGCATATCACAGACTTCATGTGCCTGCCTGGAAGAAGCCACAGTGGTACCATAACCCTTTGTCATAGAGATATCTAGTGCCTCAGCTAAACAATCTTCTTTGTATCCCATAGCAGAAACAGATTCTCGAGAAATGCTAGCATCCTGAACAAATTTATGCTTCCTTTTACGATTGGAAAAGGATGAGTTCTGTGACATACCAACTTCTGGAGGTTCTCCATGATCAGATAATAACTTAACATCTTTATATCCCCTAAACATGCTACAAGATTCACGTTCCTGGCTTAAACAATCCTGAGTGATACTTTTACTCATTTCCCCATCCTGCATGGCTGCCTCAGCTACACCATTCTCTTCTTTTTCCTTGCCAAGAACTGAAGATTGATTAGTGCCAGTAAATAGACGATCTCTGTGCCTCTTTTTTCGCTTGCCAATCCACAAGCTCGATTCAGACTGTTGTCCACTGCCAGACGGTAAATTCAATTTTCTGTTTTCCAAAGATATACTCTTTTCCATATTGAGCATTGCCGCATTGACCACACCATTCTCTTCTTTCATACCAGGAACTGAAGATTGATTGGTGCTAGTTACCAGACGATCTCTGTGCCTCTTTTTTCGCTTGCCAATGCATGAGCTTGATTCTGAATGTTGTCCATTGCCAGAGTGTAAACCAACTTCTCTATTTTCCAAAGATATACTCTTTTCCATATTGAGCATTGCCACATTGACCACACCATTCTCTTCTTTCATACCAGGAACTAAAGATTGATTGGTGCTAGTTACCAGACGATCTCTGTGCCTCTTTTTTCGCTTGCCAATGCATGAGCTTGATTCTGAATGTTGTCCATTGCCAGAGTGTAAACCGACTTCTCTATTTTCCAAAGATATACTCTTTTCAATATTGAGCATTGCCACATTGACCACACCATTCTCTTCTTTCATACCAGGAACTGAAGATTGATTGGTGCTAGTTACCAGACAGTCTCTGTGCCTCTTTTTTTGCTTGCGAATGCGTGAGATCGTTTCTGAATGTTGTCCATTACCAGAGTGTAAACCGACTTCTCTATTTTCCAAAGATATACTCTTTTCCATATTGAGCATTGCCACATTGACCACACCATTCTCTTCTTCCATACCAGGAACTGAAGATTGATTGGTGCTAGTTACCAGACAATCTCTGTGCCTCTTTTTTCGCTTGCCAACGCATGAGCTTGATTCTGAATGTTGTCCATTGCCAGAGTGTAAACCGACTTCTCTATTTTCCAAAGATATACTCTTTTCCATATTGAGCATTGCCACATTGACCACACCATTCTCTTCTTTCATACCAGGAAAGGAAGATTGATTGGTGCTAGTTACCTGACAATCTCTGTGCCTCCTTTTTCGCTTGCCAACATGTGAGTTTGATTCTGAATGTTGTCCATTGCCAGAGTGTAAACCAACTTCTCTATTTTCCAAAGATATACTCTTTTCCATATCGGGAATTGCTGCATTGACTGTGTCGTTCTCTTCCTCTTCCTTACCAGGAGTTGAATATTCATTAGTGCTGGAAGCTAGATGTAATCCATGCTTCTTTCTTTGCTTAGCAATGTGTAGAGCTGAATTTGAATGTTGTCCATTGCCAGACTGTAAAAACACATCTCTGTCATCCAATGACATACTTTGAACTTTAAATTCCTGACGTGAAGGAGTCCAAGAGGCTTCCTGATCTCCCATGGATAAGAGAATCTTTCTGTAGAAACTCCAATTTGGACTTTGTTCGCTGATCGGTGGCTGTCCAAATGGGTGATGCTTCACATAATGCTGTACATTTGAAGCAGTTGCAAGCCCTTCCAAATACTTACGCAGTGCCCCACCTACGTAGAAATATAGATTTTCAAGTAAAAACAAGAAAGAAACAGAGCAGGGATATTTTGATTTCATCTTTCTTGACTTTTGTGAATAATTGTAGAAATGCAAATTCCCTGTTGACAAGAAATACTAACCTAAACTGTCATCAAAATTGTTGGAAACTTTATATGGATAAGGATGCACTGCAGTATACGGCTGTTATAAACATTAGACCAACATGAAGAAAACCCCCACTGATTAGATGATACACCAGATACAACAAAAAAGCTAATAGCAGAAAATTTTAGAGCCCTAAAATGAGAAGGACATCTGAAATTTACTATGCAATTACTGTTCTCAAAGATTTTGAGGTTTGAACTCACAGGATTGTGCAAAGCCTTGTAAGGGGAATCATCAATTAGTAAGGTGTTAAATGGTCCATAATCTCCTCCTTTCCATGGAAGATCCGGCTTCACTTTATTCCATAATTTGGATAATTCTTTTAAAAACACAGGCTTACATCTATTTTCTGGAGTCTTCAATCCGGTATCTGTGCAATCAGCTTGATGCTACACAAAGGAAATGAACCACTGACAATCAAAAAATGAAATATTTATATATATAAATACACATATAAAGAAAAGATAGCTGTAGCCTGAAGTGATAAATTCACATACATATTCAATATGACAAAGTTCACATCTAATAACCAAGAGTAATTTCCTAAGGAATGTTGTGATTTGAATAATTTCATGGTACAAATTATATTGCAACAGTACCAAATCTATTTAGCAATGTGTTGGGTGCTCAAAAAGCACATAGTTTAAACTTTTTGGATATTATTATGTTTCTTTGGAGACAGCAATACAGTTTAAAATTGTGTTACTTTTTTAACCCACTTTGATCCTCCTGTGGTGAGCTCATATTGATGTCACTGCTGATGACCGCCCACCATTGAAATCTTGTAGGCAACAAACCTTTGCCAGCTCAAATTGATGCCACTGCTGATGGCCGTAATGTCCCTTTTATAACATAATCTGTAGCTTTGATTGAGTAAGACTAGAAGCATCGGAGCATCAGTTAGTTAGAATGGTAGTTAATTTCAGTTAGGAAACTTGAATAATGGAATAAGGCAGCTGAGTTGGTCTCACACGTCAGTTAACAGAGTTGATCTCACACCCATCAGTTAACAGTTTGGGACTGTCATAAATAGAGGTATGAGATGTCAGTTAACTGTTTTCAATTCAGCATTAAGGTGCTTGTCAGTCAACTGCCATGAATTGAGGTATGATCAACTGCCACTAATTGGGGAATGGTCGTCTATCTTTGAGGAACACAAGAAGCACAGGGTATAGGAAGTGCTAGGAGGGAAAGAAAAAGGCACTTCTCAAAAATCAAAAACAAAAATCAATTTCATACTGAAGAGCAGGAAGGCAACCTTCATGCACAACAATCAGTATATTTTGAGGATGCAAACCCTCAAGGAGCAGTTGGAGTTCTGGAGTGTCAACAGGATCATCAATGGTGTGCAGATTTCAATGCTGTGTGTGCCCAATAAGTTGTAACAGATTGGTAGATTTCCAATTGAATGTATGTCATTAGAAGAAAAGTAAAAAGATTTTAAAAAATATAATTATTGCTGGAGTATTTCTGTGTCTGTTATTTGTGTATTTAGTTGAGACTTTTACAGTGGTATAAGAGCTAAGATCTGGCCATATATATATATAGAGAGAGAGAGAGAGACATCAAATATCAACTTCGGGTGAAAAAGGAAGCAAAATATGTCACATGAAGATAAGAGAAAGAATTTTTCAATGTGATGAGATCCTTGAAGAATGGGCAGCAATAGCTCATTGATGTCTTCATCCAGAGTATGTAGGGTAAGGGAACCAGACCATGCCACTGCACCTCCAAGTAATGATGCAAAAAGGAAATCTTCATCTTCAGAAGCAAACCAAAAAGGCCCGTTGAAATCAGTCACTACCACAGGACTGCCAAGGGTCGCTTTCTTGCAGAAAAAAAGCCATCCCACAGGAAGAGAATATGGATGACCAACAGAAGGAGAACTTGGAAGCTCTCCATGCTGAATGCTGGGAAAATTGTGTTCAGTTTGGAGCAGACATCTCCTTCATGAACTTCGGTGCGTTGAAGTCAAACCAGGAGCGAAGGTAAACCCACACCAAACTGACCATGCAAAGATTTGCAAAGCAAATTATGAAAGTTCACAATCCCCTCATTTGATGGATCCAACAAAAGCTCAGCTCAAGCTTGGATCCAATAGCTGAATACTTACTTCTCACTAAGCCCTATGTATGAGGAGGATGCAATAAATTTGCAATCTTATGCCTAGAATGAATTGTACAGCCATACCAACCACCAAGAAGGAATTTTGAAGGAGGCTAACCAACAAATTTGATAGCAAGACCCAAAAGAAAACTTAAGGGAGTTAGCATAGCTATGGCACTAGGGCTTAATGGATGCATACATGGCTCATTTCCAGAGGATTGTGTTGAGCACAACGTGATACTGAGAGAGCCGGGGGGTATGAATCAATATAAAACAATCCTTTACTTTTCAAAACTTAACCAATCACAATTAAAACCATTCAAGTAAGATATAGCAATTAGGAACACAATGAGAACACACGATTTACATGGAAATCCTTTCAAGAGAAAACCACGACATAATATTGCATATATATAATAGTTTAATCTCCTTCCATTTGTAGGCTCCAACCTACTATCAAAGTCTCAAATCTCTATACCAACTGAGCTCCAACTCAGCAAGAGGCTCCAACCTCTACTTGATAGGCTTCAACCTATTGGAGGCTCCAACCACCATACACAAACTGAGCTTCAACCCAGCAAGAGGCTCCTACCTCAATTTGATAGGCTCCAACTTATTGGAGGCTTCAACCCCCACAAATCTGATCCAAACTTTCTTCCTTATAAATCTGATTACAAATCTTGAATCTGATCCAATTTCAAATCTAGTTTAAATCATGTACTTTCTCCTCAATTCTGATCTACACTTAAATATCAACCTTTTTCGAATCTGATTACTATTTTGCACAATATCTATTTCACACAAATCTAATCAAATTATAAGTTCTTTCACATTCCTCACAAATTTGAATCAATAACCAATTTTCTTCCTTCTCACATCTGAATATTATTAATCCATCTTGCTAACATAAATTCTTTCATTTCATTGCATAATGATCTTCAATACAAATCAAAATTACTTTCCATATTTCTTCTTACACTCTTCCTTATATTCTGAAAATATTCATTGAATATGCTTGGTGCCTTCTGTTTCTCACTTCAACCTTTATTTATATCACTCTATTTCGCCAAGGAATGTGTCTATCCATTAAATGGATGTATCCCCAATTGGATTGCAGCTTTCCATTATTTACATTGCACCTTTAAGTTTCCCATTTTAATTAACTTCATTACAAAATGAGTCATTGCTTTTAATTGAATTTATTCACTGCCTTCACTTGCTGCTCATTTAATGGTAATTAATTCATAATTCTTCTGCAGAGTATGATCGCTGCTCATTCTTATTGTAGTCTAACTCCTCTATCATTAATATCTGCTATATGATTTAAATTAATGATGTCAACCTTATATATTTGAACCTCAGCGCTGCCTTCTCTTAAATCTTTCCACAAGGATGGAAGCAAGGTCAGCCAGTAATACTAATTCTTCTGCAGAGTATGATCGCTGCTCATCCTTATTGTAGTCTAACTCCTCTATCATTAATATCTGCTATATGAATTAAATTAATGATGTTGGCCTTATATATTTGAACCTCAGCGCTGCCTTCTCTTAAATCTTCCCACAAGGATGGAAGCAAGGTCAGCCAGTAATATGTTTCAATGTAAGCGCCATTACAAGGAGGGGTGTCTACATATATAATAACCTTTAATTTCTCTTTCATAGATCAACTTGTCTTAGATAATTCCAATGACTACTTTGACATCAATGATCTTGATCTCCACAACGATCTCTTAACAGTCTTTTTGTCATTAATGACAATCTTGTATTCTGACTTTGGGGATTAATGATAACATTGTCTTTTTCACCTTTGACATCAATGACAATATTTGCATCAATCTTGCTTTGACATCAATAACGACCTGGTCCACCTCTGACATCAATAACAACATTTCCAACAATCTCCCCCTTTGTCATTGATGGCAACACAATCATAATCCTCTTCTTTTGCATTGCTCCCCCTTTTATCTCTCCCTCTTTGACATCAATGGCAAAGGGACTTTAGTATATTTCCTTTCTTCATGATATGATTCTTTCCTTTTTGTAATGCTCCTCCTATCTGTAAGGCTCCCCCTTTCACTGAGATCATCTAATGCTCCTCCTTCCTCTAATATTGCTCTTTCTCTAACTCTTCATCTTGACATCTATTCTCTTTTTAACTCTCTTGTTGTAGCTCTCCATCTTTCTATAATTCTCCCTCTTTTTCATTAATGATAAATGGATATAAATTATACCACTATATTTTGTCGTCTATGGCATCATTACATCAAAAGGGATTTGAACATAACTATAACCATCATAACTTACAACTGTGCATCTTATTGTCTCAAGTCTTTTATGCAAGAGCGTTTTCCATCTTGTTATAACCTCTTGCCATTCTTCACATTGTCGTCAAATGCTTTGTAACATTCTATACACGATCTTTCTTATTTGATTTCCACTCTTGCACATTGAAGCATCGTCATGTTATAACCTTCCTCTTCTATGAAAAGTTCATTACCTCATGATTCTGACTTCAAGACAATTATCATTCTCAATGTGGCATACTTCTTATGCCCTTGATACTTAAATTATCATCATTCCCACTATACCTTATCTTTCAAAATGCTGCTATATATCATTTGTCAACCGACTTGTTATACATGTTTAGAAAAATACTTTGTTGGAGTGTTAATGATTTTTACATCTCATGTTTTTAACCTCCATCATCCCAAGAACGTAACTCAATGATCTTGTTGTATCCTTAGCCATTCTTTAGTTTCTCTTTCTTTTCTTCAATCATATCTTCTCTTTCTCTACTAATTCTTCCCTTGTGATCAATGACAATGTAATGGTTGTATAGATTATGCCTTAGCTGATCTATCTTGAATTGTTTTCTTCATGGAGCTAAAACAATGCACTGGTTAGCTCCCCTTGAACTCGTACATCTCTTTAAGAACTTAGTGATACCTCTTGTGCATGAGGCACAAGCATAGATTCTTCCTTCTTTTCATTATCTTGCTCTTGTTTTCTTCTCCATACCTTTGTAAAATCTTACTTTTTCTTATTCATGGCTTCCACTTTCTTGTTCTGCTTAGGTTATTCCACAAAATTACTTCTACACAATCGTGCCATATGCCCATAATTGTTGCACTTGGAGCATCTTCAACTTCTCCTTTATGACTGTCCTGAAGGGAATGGGAAAGGCTGAGAAAATAGATAACTGCAGTACTGAGATGAAAGACAGCACTCATTATGACCCCTGCATTATAGTTCTTGTATCCAAAATTCCAAACAGCAATGCTAAGATGATGATTCTTCCTCAAAAAGATCCATTTTTGTTGATACCTCATATGATGGCACTCCTAGGTGTACTATTGAGAACATATTCAAAATGGACCAAACATTATCATAGTGGAGTATCTTACCTTGAGAACATACACACTTCCACCTTATTTACCACATTCCCAAAACATGTCAAGCAATGATTCCATCATAAACCAGCTTTTGCAAAACATGACATCACTTCAACAACAAATCACAACATTGAACCAAAACCAAAATGGACAACCATTGCAATATGTCAAAAGGAGCCCATTATCACTTGATATCTTGAAATAACCCATGCCACAAAACATAGAGATACCTCGATTTGAGAAGTACAATGGTAAAGGAGACCCTAGAAATCATATATTGGAATATACTGCCTTGTGTAGTGACTTCATTTTCGAAGATAAGCTCCTGGCTAAACTTTTTCCTAGGTCATTGAAAGACATGGCTTTGTAAAGGTTTTGTTCATTGTCGAATAACTCAATCCACTCATTTAATGAACTTGTTGATGCATTCCTCCAGCATTTCCAAGTAAACATTGGTCCTAAAATTACACTAACTGATTTAGTGTGATGTAAACAAAGGAAAAATGAAAAGGTAACAAACTTTATAGGGCGCTATCGGTTGCTTTACTCACAAATCAATCTTACTCTCCCTGATGCAGATGTTCAAAGAGTATTCACTGAGAATTTACAACCCGGCATTAGAGATAAAATCCTGTTGATGAAATATCCATCTTTTATACACTCATGTACAGCCCTTTGTAATTATCAGAATTCGATGAGTTAGTATGAAGAAACATCTTCATCAACTCCTATTGAGAAATCTGAATCCTACTTCAAAGCAACTACCAACCATTCAAGAAGCAAAACAAGAACTTTATCAAGATAAGTACACCTCAAACAACCAACCACATTGAACCACAAGTTGCAGCCATAAGTTTAACTCCGTACCAAATTAGATTGAGAGATAGACAATTTACCAGACTGCCTAATTCCCTCCATTCGATGATGTTGCAGCTTTTGAACAAGAACTTAATCCAATTGCCTCCGATTAGACCCATGGACACAAACAAACCTATATCTCCAAAATTTAATCCAAAAGCCTTTTGCCAATATCATCGCACAAATGGACATGATACAGAACGATGCATGCATCTTAAACATCAAGTGCAAGACCTCATTGATTCCAATCACATCCAATTGGGCGGTGCTAATGATCAAGGAAATAAGTCTATTGCCCCACCTAACCAAAACTTGCAAATTTTTACCAATCCAATGCCAAATAATTCATCCAACTTTGTGCAAGCTTGTTATGTTAAGAATGATGATATGAATGTTGATAAAGCTGATGACATGAATAATGATAAGGATGGTGATAAGAATGATGATGAGGATGGTCTACAAGATATGGTTACTCTCATAGATGCTCAACCTCGTAAGGACCAAACCACTTTGTTACCTGACATTGCTTTCACACATATTGATGCATCTATACATGCACTGGATAGTCCTCTCTATATCGCTAGACATATCAATGACAAACCTACAACTAGGATACTCATTGATCTCATGTGTGTAGAGAATGTGATCACTGAGGAATTCTTGTTTGTGCATGAACTTTATCAAGATTCTTACAAACAATTGAAAGCATGGTTGAAAACTCGTGATGGTTTTGCTCGCCCTACAATAGGTTTGAACATTCTTCCATCATCCCAACGTCGGACCAATTCCATGTGAAGCTAGGTTATCCATGGCTACGCTCAATGAATGTAATCCTATCAGTTATTCACAAGTGCATAAAGTTCCCATTTGAGAATCAAATATTTGCAATGCATCATATTGGGTTTAATCCTTTGTCCTCCCGTGGAAACTTTTCATTGGATTTCTTTTGGCCTCAACCTATGGAACCTATTAAGCCTCGTGAGGATTTCTTTTACAAGTCATATCAAAAATTTAAAGCAAAATGTATAGCAAAACTATCCCTTAGCAATATCCCACCTGAGGATGATAAGTTAATGGTTGTTCCTCCTACCCCACCAGTTGTGGATGAACCCATGCCTGAAGCAATTGCTCTTCCAAGTAACCAAGGTAAATATGTCCTAGTTCCTCCACCCATATCATACAAAAAACCAAAAGACAATCGCATAATTCCTTTTGTACCTCTGAAAACAAAGCAAGTGTATAGACCTAAAGAGACAACGGTTTCCCAACCCCCAATGGTCCCTTCAGTTCCTCCCTTACGGAAAGAAAAGAGACCAATGGTCAAGAAACCCGCCCTTACACCTTCACAAATTGAAAACTGAACAAGAAACAGAAATGCCAAAGAGTGTAGGCGTAGATGTCATGCTAGTGCTCGTCAATTGGAAGAAAAGAACAAAACAACTCAAGATCAAACACACCTATGCAAACAAATCAAGAAGAATTACAACTTTCACCAAAACAAGACATGGAACCAAAACTAAAACTAAAACAAGAACATACAACTGACATTGTCATTAAACCTCCCATGATGATAAATTTGGATGATGAAGATGAAATTGCTAAAATTGATGAACAAGTGCATAATGAGCTAAATTTTTTGTTTTCAAGTCCACGAATTTAGATGGGGCCAACCATGATGATCCTCCTGATGAGAGTGATCCACCATTTGTTGAACCTAGTGATGCTCCTAGTATAACACTTGTTGTAGTCCCTTTGGCTAGTTGTTCGCCTTCCATATATGATGAGCAAGATTGAGATGCTAATGACTTGCTTTAGGTCGGCTCACATGTGCAATACCTTTGTTATGTTGGCTTTGTGTATGTTCTTTGTGATGTGATCTCTCGTGTTGTGTTGCTTAGCGTGTCTTAGTGTTTCTAAGTTTTTTTTGGATAACCCTTGTTGCTCTGTTGGCACAAGGATACAAAGGAAACAAATCTATCGTGACATTCTTCTATTTGTATCTCCATTCTTCTCTATGTCATGAACATTATTGTCTTGTGTTTTCCTTTTGGGGATGATGCAAGGCATTGAGACATTTAGATCTCTTCCATGTTGACCCAAAAGCTTGTTGTTCTCACTCTGTGGCATTCTTCCATTGTGTTCACTATTCCAAAAGAGAATTTCGGGAATGATGTCAATTCTGAGCTCTATTTTATCACTATAGCAAAGACATATACTAACCTCGGATCTATGGATCCCTTCTATGTTTATCTTTTGTCTTGTCTATGGCATTACATTTGGGGACAACGCCTTATCATGAGGCAGCTTTATTTGGAAACATATCATTGGCATAGGGATTTCCAAATAAGCTCTCATGACCTTATCACATGGCACTTATCATTTTCAAACCGTAAAGCAATTGCTCACAACATGATGTTTGGCAATTTCTTTAAGGTGGGGGCATACACTAGCATTTTTGTTGCACTTTGTTCACACACATTGGACTTAGTGATGCGTTGACATTGGCATTTTTGCTTCACTTTGTTCACACACGTTGAACTTAGTGATGCGTCGGCATAACATCTTGATCATTTTTGTAGCATCTTATTAGAATTATCAAGGAGTATAATTCTCCTTGATATGGTTGACATGGGTACACACCTAGTGAATATCGGACTTCACTAGACCTTGTGTGTTTCTCAATTTGCTACTCTGTCTTGGGGGCTCACCTAGTGAATATCGGACTCCACTAGCCCGTGTCGCCTTCAGTTTGTGCTTCACCTAGCAAATATCGAACTTTGCTAGTTTGTGAGTCATGAACGCCTTTGGTGTGGATCCTAGCATAACACAACTTGCTAGCCCGTGATTATCCATACCCTCCTTTTGCATTTTGTTTTGACATTGTGTATATTTGTGTATGTTGTCGTGTTGCACTTCATACATGTGTGTTCCTTTATGCTCATGTTGATTTGCCATGGGATCTTGGATCCTAAGGACTTGCACGCTCCCCCTAGATCCTTTGTCATCCTATCTTTTCAACATTTGGACAATCAAACCCCTCTTGACATATATTCTCTACTTTAGTGTGAGTTTGAGCGTAAGTTCGCACTCTCACCAAAGTGGGGGCTAAATGTAGCGTTGAAAATTGTCACCTTTGACAATTTCACACTATGTTTTGCTCCCCCTTAAATAATTGGACCTAATTGAACCCCTAATTTCCTAAATTGTGCATTCTATGGCCTATTTTTAACAATTATCGATAAATTGCAAGCAAAAAAAAAATGCATTCATCTAATACTTTGCCCCTGACACCTTAATTTCTGGAAAATAGATCTATGACATATGCCCTATGGTGAATGAGTCCCATTATGGCAAATGAGTCCCTTTTGGGCGTAAATGTCCCCCTATTATGTTTGGCTCCAAATTCAAATATGTCGATGTTGACACTTTATTATTTGCAATTCAGGTGTCCAAAATCACCTATCGAGATTTAATTTGTGGAAATTAGAATAAATGCATATAAATACCTAGTTATTGCATCATTTGAAATCCATCTAGCACTAACAAGGAAAATCTAGGAAATCCTTGGAGAAATTATTATCAAAAGCATTATCAAGCTAGTCAAGAGCAACATTTCAATGATTATTGCAGCAACTCAAGATCCAAGCATCATGTCAAATCATATGTGAGCTCATGTATGTTCATGTTATCATTATTTGTGAAGGCTAACCCTTTTGTAGATCTCCAAGCAATTCAAGCAAACAAGATCCAGGATCTTAAGGAGATGTGCATGACTTCAATCCTTCAAGGAAGTCATTGAAGGGTGGTGAGTTGCAGCACTTTGTGGATTCATCATTCCTTCCTATCATTTATTCCTTTATCATTGGCATTGCCATTGTGGAAATGGAAACACTAACACAAGGTTTGACTAAAGCAAGCCCCTAAATGGCACAACCCTTCCTCTCTCTTTGAATGTGCAGGTTTTAGGTTTGGAGAGGATTGAAAGAAGTTTGAAGATTATTTATCCATTGTTGCATTTTAAGCCCTACATCTTGACAACTCACGAAAACTCACCTACAAAATTTTTCGATAGTGATCCGACAAATTTGCAGACGGAAATCAAAAGCTTTGATCTAGCACCAGATGATTGTGAAAACAGAACTGAAATATCTCTACAAGGACATAGACACCCTATGGAAAATTAGTCCTCCTATCGTGGCTGACTCCAAATTTACAAGACAGGTGCACAGAACTCTGTCTTTCTCAAATTTGTTGGTGAATTCCTGTTATAGTACCTCACTTGTCAGAATATTGCATTTTCATATTAGGACACAGTTTAAATTGGTTAATCAAGGCAAATCAATTCCAATCAATTTCCAAGGCCCAAAAGGGATGCAGATCCAAGTCTGGTTGACTCACCTTCATGGTTGAAAGTCAGTCTAATCACCTTGTTGATTTGCATCCTAATGATTCCCTAGAAAAAGGAAAACAATCTTAGGTTCCTTGCATTAGACCTAAGACCCCCTTTTTCTACATAGCAATCTATATATATATAGCTACTATATTTCTATGTATTATTTGCCTTGTTTCATGGGGATGCCTCCCCCCAAAATCCCTGCATTTTGGGGCCTAGAACATTTTCAAGATGTGTGTACATGGGAAAAGCGTCCCCCTCATTGTCCCACTATCTCTATCACCAACCCAAGGTTGTTTCTGGGTCATCCCCTTGGTTTGGAGATGACTTGGAGAATTTGAGACATCCAAACTCCCAAGTGTCTCTCAACTGTCCCCAAGAGTTCTAGGCGTCCCTCGTGGTAGGAAAATGAAAGTCGATATTTTAAAAAATCAAAAAAGTGTTTTCAATTTGCATGTCACAAACCCTAAACCCTAATGGTCTATAGTCCACCCACCACCATCCCCCTACCATCCCGAAATCTGGGCCCCAATCCCCCAATCCACCCATGTCAAGACCCTCTAGAACATATAGGTTATTTGTGCATTTAGTTAGAGTTTTTACAATGGTATCCAACACTAAAATATTTAGAGAAATATCATTACTAGATGTGCCTGCATCCTTCTTGGAAGATCAAATAAACTACTTCACGTAAGATATAAATTTCAGTCTACACTTGTATTATGAAATTACTTCAAAGAACTAAACCTTCCAAGGGAAAGGCTTGCTCAAAAATTAGTCCAATCTAACCTAAATTGATCAAGACCATTCAAAAGAATGTAGACATTTAGCATTGGGGCAAATGCTTCAAAGTTAGCACTAGAGCGAATCTTTAAGGTTTGCATTGGTCAAGGTACACCTTGCAATTGTCTATTGTAACCAAATTTGTTTTATCATACCATTATATATTGCAACATTGCAGACACTTTTTTTTTCACATACAAATTTTGTCTTGGATTAAAGGCGTTAATGTTTGCCTTCCTGGTCATCATAGATCAAGATGTTTCAAGCATAGTTCGAAGGCTCACAAGTAATCACAAGCTGAACCTGATCGGTAAGAATGGGTTCCCAAATTGTTTAAATATTCCAAGAAAAAAGCTTGACCTTTGTGAAAAGTTCTATATATAGGTCAGTTGACATCTTTCAAATGTAGTTTCTTGTAGCATCAATCAATTTAACTGGGCACAAAGATGGATACACATTTTAAATGGGTGCATATGACAGGTTCAATGTAATGTCCCCTTCTCAAGCATAATCTAATTATGGACCATTAGCCTATTTTTTGAATTTTCCCGTAGGCTAATTGGTGAGTAAGAGAGAACTCCAAAGTTCTTCGAGAGCACAAATTCAATTTATCAAAGTTGTTTTTCATGGCAATGAGCTCAATTTGTGATGTGGATCTTTTTGATGCTTTCAAAATTGATTTCTGACCTTTTGGGAGCTCTCCAAACTTCTTGTAGGAGCAGGTTATTTTTAGGTCACCCAATTGCCTCGGATCATCGTCCAAAGTATTTAGTATCATGTCAATATGATCAAAATTATATTTCTATGTCATTTTGATGTTTTCTGCAACTCGAGTAAATTTTTAAGTTAATAAATAATTAAACTTAAATTGTCTAATGTTGAAAATATTAAAATGACAACTTAGTGTAATAATTCATTTTAAAGGTTTTTAAGTGTGCTTCAAGTTGGACACCTGGGGAAAGGGCCCTTTATACATGATAAATTATTATTATCTTTTAAAAAGGTCATTTTGGAGAATAATGGAGTTAATATTTTAAAATATTGATTATTTGAATCTCCCTTTAGAAAAATTATAAAAAAAGAATGAGAGCCCATTTGCAAGGTTAGACTTGAAAATGTTATTTGCTTTTGCTATGGAGAGAACCTGAGTTCTTCCAAAATCTTTTGAAAACGAAAACCCTCTTGAGATTTCTAGTTTTGAAGATGAAAACCCCCCTAGCTAGTTGGTGTGATTTCCTCCAAGAATCGCCATTGAGCTACAGATTGAAGCTTCAGTTTTGGTTTGCAGATATGAAACTGTTTGAAATCTTTTGAAGTTGCAGATTTTGATATTATTGTGTGAGGAGATTGTTGAAGTTCCTTTGAAGGCAATCTAAAGAGTTTTCCATGGCTGGCCATACCATTCCTCATGCCAAACCATACAAACTTTGGGTGCAAGTATAATGGTGTTTTTTATATAATTCTAGTTGCAGTTTGGTCGCTATTTACCTATCTTTGTAGGCCATACAATATAAGAAGGGCAGATTTCAAATATGCATGGGCTGTACCATGTAATGGGTTGCCTGTGAAGGGAGGCATGAGGGTTTCCTAACCTAAGCGCTGCACTTCTTATGGTTTTCTCTTGCTGATTAGTGGCGCCTAATACCTTGGAGGATTTTTCATCAGTTTCAAGCTGAACTTTTGAAGTTATCATGACCTTTGAGGGGCCATACATCCCTTGTTGCTGCAGCACTAGTTGCTAGTTCATCATTTTCGGATCTGCACACATTTGAATTTGCTCTAAGTTACCGGTTCCAGTTCCAGTTCAGGGGTTCGATTCGCCGGTTCAGCTAAAAAAAATTTTTTTTTTTTTGGGTGTGCGGGGGGGGTGGGGGGGAGTTCGGTTCATTTTGGGTTTGTTAGCACAAAAAACAAGTATATATTATATATGCAGCCTAGAAGCATGAATTAGGATTAGAATATCACATAACATCATATAAACAACAAAACCACCATAAACTTGAATGTCATTTAAAACATGCATGATAAATATTCATCGAAACTTGAATTGTGGTAGCTTGATATACAGAGTCTATTGATGTCAAGGTTCAATTTGTATGATTTTGAAAAAGAAGCCAACTGAGTAGAGTTATCAGCATTCTTCAGAAATCATAAGAATTTGTTTAGTACACTAGCCATTTTGATGTCTTCTTGCAATCTCAAACATTATTTTGTACCACCATTGTTACATTGGTCTTAAGAGTGGTAGTTTAATATAGCTCCACAATACAAAATCTGGTTTACCTATGCAGTGTAACAGTGGCATAGGCAGATTTTTCTTTTAAAGAACCAAAGGGTGACTGCACAATTGAAGTGTATAAACACATATCTTTTTGTAATATCAAAGATACTTTTTGAATCTTCCATGCATTGCTAATCTAAAAGGAAAGGTCTTTTGCCTAATTTGTATGCAGCCATGCTTTTGACATTGTCAAAAAGAGCAAAACTTCCCTAATGATGCAAAGGCATGTCCAAGCAGTTTTGACTCTCCACATGAGAGAAGAGAGATGTTGGAGAGTACATCAAGTCAGTGAGAACAAAAGTGTAATGTGTTTTACTTTTAGTTTGTAGAATTCCTCTATTTCTCTACAGATGTGTGATAAATTCTCAGTTTAATGATACAGAACAATTTTTGAAAAAAGAAAGTTGTGTCACAATCCGCTTTCAATCCAACAAGCAAAAATGAAAGCTTAGCCTCTTGGAATGAAAATGCTTGTTTGCAAAACAAATGAATAAGAATGAGGTAGTTAAGGTGTTTAGAGTGATTTAAAGGTCACTTTTAGGGTTCCCTTGGGCGTGGGTCAAAGTCAAACTCCATAAAACATTAAAAAAATGCTCAAAAAAACACTTTTTGGATGCCTAGGCATGTGGGTTCTGTCTTGGTTCGCCTGGGTTTTGTTTGGGTTCTACTCAGGTTCTCTTGGGTTCTGCCTGGGCGAACCAGACCCAAAAATGAAGGACCCTGGTCGAACCCATAGGTGAACCAAACCGAACCAGTACCCAAACCAGGAGTGAACCAGGACCAAAACCAAGGGTAAAATAGAAGAACCCGGTAACATAGAATTTGCTTATCAATATCTTGTGGGATCATTTCCAGTGATATTTTGAAGAGTTTTGAGGTGTTTGATGATGTCTTTTCAATTATTGCCAGTTTGGGTATGACTCATCCTTCCATTTGTGTTTCCAGTGCATCACCAGCAAGTATCCTAGTCTGATTTGATCCCTGAACAGCAGCAAACAATTGTAACAGACCTACACCAGCTTATTTCTCATCATTCACATAAGGTATATTGTTGTTGTTTCATAGTTGGGTGGTTTGTTTATGGTATTTGGTATTATTTTGGAGTGTTGTAGCAGTTTTTTATTATCAGCAATTATTCCTCTTAAGCAATGTCTATAATGCATATGAACTAACCTTGTAATACTTTGGATGGTTTTTTGCCAAAGTGTTGCCATTTCAAAGCATTTCATATTGTAAACATTGAATGGTAGTACTGTCAATGGGTTTGATCAATGCTTATTGAAGTATATATTTACCCCACTGAACAAATGGTTACATTTGTATTTTGCCTTCCCACTAAATAAGTGTAAATGCCTTTTGATTCCCACTAAATAAGTGGATGTTTGTGATTACACACTCCACTGAATAAACATGAAGCGTTCTTTATTTCAGTTCTACATAAGCACTTCACTGAATAAGTAAGATTGGCCGGCTTGCCACCTAATGCATTTCCTTTTCAGTTGCAAGCATTTCAATTAATTGTATAGTCCTGAACACCATATGCTCTCACCTTGCCCATCATAGGAACTGGGTGATGAGAAAGTGGAAAGGACATTGCGTTGCATCTTACTTTCAGCTGGAAGTTATTTTCAAAAAACAACTAGGGGTGTATATTACATACAGTAGACATTGAGACATATCAAACAAATCCTCAACTAAGTCTAAGAAGGAACATAAACAACATATTGAAGATTAAAATCTAAAGTTGAAAAAGTTAAAGTTAATGGCCTGTCTGTGAAATTGTAAGAACTTCACATGTATGTTTGTAACTGGCTGTCTGCCATTTTGTAATGATTATGTAATGCAGCAATGGGAGCCATCCGTCCAGGCTTAGACCCATAGACCCACTTTCATTTTTCACTCAAATAGGTTCCCAAATGAAATAACATCTAACCAATTAAAAACATTGAAATCAATACTTTCTATGAGCTATTATATCCAAGCAATGAGGATACTTGTATAGTCTAAGTATAAATTTCACAAGCATTAATTTATTGTCAAGATACACTACAAATATTTTTCAAAAAAATTAAAGATGCTAAAACAGAACAGAAAAAGAAGATACAAATTTACATGGACAATTTCAACCAAATCCAGAAGAAAAATGTACAAACAAGCTTGAAAGCTAAAAATTGAGTATACAAGAATAGTTGAAAGCTAATGCCACATGCATAGGAACACAATACAGTAGAACATGGTGACATGCCTAACTGCTAAATCTCACAATTTTAATGAAAAGAAAAAAGGTGGAATAGACCATGCGAATGCCAAAAGGCAAGATTACACCAATTTGTGCATTCTAAAGAGGTTAAACATTAAAGAGTATTTTGGCAAGGTCTTACCATGTATTCATAAAGTTAACTATTTATACACTAGTGGGCTTGAAGTAAGACAGTTTTTCATGTTGCTAGATAAAAATAGTTGACAACTAAACCAGCTGTAAAGGACAGAAGTAAACAAAAAGGTTGGACAGCTCGAATGGCTGTAAAAGGTTGATAACAATCACTTAAAAGTCAATGGACAGCAAAAACAGCTGTAAAGAGTAGATTAATCATAAGAGTAAATGGAAAGTAGGTAGAAGCTGGAAACACTAAATGACATTGTACGACTTCTTGTCTATATATTCAAGGTCCTCTTATGTAATGAAATGGCAAAGAAACACATCCAGCAATATAGTAATCACATTTCCAAACTAAATTCAGTCTTCTCTTATGTAATGAAATCACAGAGAAATAAATACTTATGATACAACAATAAAGTCGTATAAATTGACATCAAAGCCTAATGATTAGGCCTTCCAATATCCAAAATCTTCCACATGTTTTCAATTTTCAGATTATTCAACCACTGATATAGTCCTTGTGTATATCCTAGCACACCACCTACCGATTAGACCTTCCCATAGCTGAAATTTCTGCAATTTTTCAAATCTCAAATTACTCAACCCTTGATATGCACACCACCTAAATATCAGGCCCTTTGCAGTTCTGAATTTTTTGTTTGCTTCCAAAATAATTGGATTTCTGCTCAGATGTCTATATCCTCTCACTACAAGCTAAGATACCTATTGTAGCTATTTACCAGATTCCAGAATAGTGAATACTAATGGAGGCATTCCAATTTGGAGATTTTATGAAAAAATTCTTGATTGTTGTTCAGACATACACAGAGCAGCAACAATAAATTATAATTCTTGATTCTGATTCTTATCAAGGAAACGTAACCAAATATTTTAGTTTAAGTTGGGTTGACTATAAACACAATAGTCGTTCTAGTGTATATAAAATATATCTAATTTCAATTACATCACTCAAACAATTGCATTAGAATAAATTTTATGGTGCAATGTCCCCATTCAGTGTCCTCATTCAGGCTAGTTTGGTTTTGACTCACTTACTATTTTTAGTAAGTACTATATTTAGTAATTGGTCCTGGCAGCAGTACAATGCAGGGTTTCCTATTTGGGTAGTGTGTGGCAGTTGTCAAGTGAACTCTAATGTTTTGTGCTAGTTGGTGTTTGGTGAGTACTTAGTATTTTTAGCAGTTGCTATTTATAGTAAGTCTTTTTCGGAAAACTGGTCTCGGGCCCATAGTGTACTCAACAATGTTGTTTCTCCGGTGGCATTAGAGAGGCTAAGGTTGGATTATTTAATATTTGTTTTTTTATTAGTCACTTAAGTTATTTTTATAAAATAACTTTATAACTTAAGTGAGGGGGTAGGTGTTCATTGAAAAGTACCTTGGTGCCTAATGTGATAACGTTGTTTTAGAAGGCTGCATAAAGCAAAATAGTTTCAATATGAGCATAGACGCCTAAAGGAGGTATTTTGAATTAAATGAAATAAAAAGGATCCCTTGGCCTAGTTGCACAACATTGTTTTAAAAGAAGGGCCATGTATTTCAAATGAATGCCTAGAAGTTTATTTATCATTTTTAAAGGCTAATGTTATGCCTCATAAGGTGGGATGCCTAGTTGGGATTAATGTCAATTTTAAATTAAAAATGAAAAGTGGAATTTTGGAGGCAAAAAGTTGGATGCCCCTCGTGGGGTAATTTCATGTCATTTCATAAAGTGAAATGAGAGGGAAATATATTCAAACTCTGTAATGTCCCCTTCGAGTTAGACATTCACACATCAGCATGATTAGCCTATTAGTGGCCCTCATAGGCTAATAGGAGTGGTTAGAGGGTCTTTGAGGCAGTTACCAAGTCAGTGGACGGCTTCTTGATTCAGTAGTTATAAGGGGGTTTCCTATGTTATGCCGAATGTTGGAAAACATAATGTGTTATCCGAATGTTTTGCCATCATGTTTGCACTTAATGAATTATAAGTTGTATTCTAATATTATTATAAAGTGCAAATAAAAAATAATAATTATTAATAATTAAAATCAAGCTTCTAGATGGGCCGACCTCAGGAGGAGAAAAGTATATTAAGAGGGGGCGAGCTAAGCTTCGAACCATTCAAGATATTTGATACTTGATTTGATATGCCTTGTTGTGGAGAAGCATTGGGTTTCTGCAGTCTACATTGGAGGTCTTTGGGAACGAATATCCCATTGATTTGCATAACTGAGGTAGTGAAACTATCTATTGAAGGGTTGCAGCTGTTGGAGGAAATATTTCGGTCTTCTCACCATTACAAATTTAGTGGCCAAGGGCCAAATTTGTGGAGATTCGATTGGAAAATAATTGCAGATTGAGATCACATCATTTTATCATCATTTGGGACGGGTTTGGCATGATATACACATTCTGATATCTTATGAGAGTCATGATGGCGGCTAGCTAGGAGCCACGATTTTGCTCATGGAGGTCTCTTCTTGCATCGATTGATTATGGGTATTTGGGCGCTCTACTTTGTGAGGCTTGGCAACAATAATTGAGGAAAGAAACTAGGGTTTGCTGTTGTCTATAATTTATCTTTGAAGATCTGATATCAGAACAGGGGCAGCTCATGATTGGGTTTGATTTGGGCTTAGATAAGTCTTCTTCCATTGCATTCGAAGTTGCCACATCTTCATCAAGCATAGGCGAACATATATTCAAGGTTCTTGCATCTTGTTAAGTCCATTTTGCATTAGTTTATCAATTTGCATTAGGTGCTGTTGTAGATGATCATTTATCAGATTTGACATTATATTGAACATTCATTGTAAAGCCAAGAGTCTTGGCTAAACATATCAGCATTGTACTTAAGTTGTCAATCAAGAAAGGAGTAATAAGTTGCATGCCAATAGTTTGATGTAATGTTCATATCTATATTGCTCTTGATTAGTATAATAGTTTGCATGCCAAGTGTTTGACAAAATGTCAATTGGCTGTAGATGCACATTTTACATGTAGAATTCATATATTTGCAATTGAAAAGCCAAAAAGAAGTTGCATTTGCATCTAGTTCATTGCTTAGACATTGTAGTGTTTTTTTGCAAGCATTTAGATTACATTTGACATCATTGCAAGCAAACAAAATTAGACTGAAACTTCAGACTAGCAAGCATAGAGGTTGTATGAGAAGTGTTTGACAATATCCCTTGAAAGCAAATTCGCATCAGAACTAGCAAGGGATATTACAAACTCAAATGCAAGCTGCCCTAATCTTCCCTCACTTTATAAATATGAGTTTGAGCTCTCATTTGCATATGGGTATTTTGGATATGGGTATTTTGGCAACTTAAGGAGACTCTGCTGGAATTTCTCCAGGATTCAAAAACCGCTGGTTGAGGACGAAACCCCTCTTCTCACGTTGCTGGTTTTGGTGGTGAGAGATTCACCCTAGTCAGATTTTGAGTGGTTCCATCCAGGGATCACACAATACTTCAACAGAATTCAGATTTTCAGGGTTTTAAAGCGTGAAAGATGGAAGATTTATATGGTATTTTGATTTGGGTTTGTTTGAGTTAGTGTGTTTTGGAGTTTGTTTCATTTTGGAGGTGATTAGTGACGTTTTTGGTGAGTTTTGAGGTCTGAAATGCAATATCAGAAATTCTGGAAACTCTGATTTTCTAGTGGATGATGGTTGAATCTGTTCATAGCTCCTTTGATAGCTGATTTATCATTCTAGGCACTTGAGCATGGGATTCTACAAACCTAGGCGCCACCTTTCCAAGCATTGTTCAGGGGTTATTGTGAAGATCTCATTTTTGGAAGCAAATCGCCCTCTTCAGGGGGCTGCACCATTCTGTGCCATCCAGTAGGTGGGTTGCTGTTGTATAGCCCTCCTAATCAGTCCATTTTCAGTATTGATATTGCTGCTCCTAGGCGTTGGAAAAGACAAGGTTTGGGAGTAATCTCTCTGCGTGGTCATGGGAGCTTTTATGCAATGATTTGCTGCTGTTATAAAGCCATTTCAAGGTCTGAAACTCTTTATTACAGATCTGAAAATACATTGTAATATTCTGATTAAAATATGAAAGCTATTGTTCTTTACATATGATCATCTTTATGAATGGTATTGTTGTATATTAGCTTTCTTCTCTTGCAATATTCTTTATGTTGTGATGCATCATGAAAACACATTGAAAAAACATACACAAACTCATCAGCAAACAGTGGTTTCAAAAAGAAAAAAACAGGGGTGCTTATTACACATGGACTGGAGGTAATATCTAGCAATCAAGAATTGATATTGTTTTAAAGACCACCAAAAAAACAATTTTTTCAAAGAAAGCTCACATACTTACCCAAGAAAATAGCAATTTATTTCTCAAATCTCCAAATATAAAATTGATAAATCCGTCAACATTGTGCCTGTGAATACAAACAAGATAATCACAATTA
Source organism: Sequoia sempervirens (assembly GCA_007258455.2). Taxonomy (NCBI): domain Eukaryota; kingdom Viridiplantae; phylum Streptophyta; class Pinopsida; order Cupressales; family Cupressaceae; genus Sequoia; species Sequoia sempervirens. The sequence goes on along the minus strand of VDFB02281411.1, from coordinate 13,386 downwards.
AAATTTGTTCAAAAATTCTATGGACAATTAAAATACCAAAGCTCGGGAACATACTGTTTAGCAGATGACCATATTCCAATTTCAAAATTCTCAAAGCAGAACTCAATGAACTCGTTGCAATAAGGCCTTCTGTACACTGCAATTTCAGAGAGAAAATCAACATCAACATCACAATTCTGAAAGGCAAAGTTAGAAGAAACTTTGGAAAAAAGCCTCCTATAAAATGCAACTATTTTGAGAAAATTAACCATCGACATGAAAATTCTCAAACCAGAATTTGATGACTACAAACTTCACCCAAGGCAAAGCCAACATCAGCATCCAGCAAGAGAACAGAGGCATTTTGTAATTTCCACAAAAATCTCTCATTAACTTTACATAAGTTTGTGTATTTCAATCTTCAAACTAACTTACCAAAATGCTTGTTGACTTTTCCATCAGCAGGACGCTTGGGGCGCTTTTCATTTCTAAAGTATGTGTCCAAAAGCAATCCATTCACATCAAGAACAAGCAATTTCTTCTTTGCAGGAAAAGCCATTGTTGTCTCTATACCAACAGCAATTTACTGCCACACCTCAGCCTTCTAGTCAAATTACCTAGATAATTGTTTAATGCTGATTTCCTAACTGCAACTTGTAAAAAGGCTGCCAATACTTGTTTCTCTTTTAACTCAAAATTAGGTAGCCAAAAACCTTGTCTGGTTTCTCCAGGATTGAGAACACTGCCAGAGGACCTGACCTGACAGAGTGACCTTCCTATGCACCAAGCTTGCCAAATAATCACCACAAATTTTTTCACCCTCAGGAAGAAGAATCAACAACTTTCACAGTTGCAGACAAGTTTTATCAAAATTTATCCCCCTTTATTTGCTTCAAAACAGAAAACAGAATTAGATTTCAGTACATGGATGGAGAACCACTTCATTTAAATCCTATGTTAATAACAGGGAAGGAAATCAATGCTAATATTGCTACAAGAGACTTTAACATTTTTTATAAATCTTTTGAAACACTCAACAAACTACTAAATGCATTCAAAAACATTATATATTATTAGTCTATTAGCGTTGTCCTTATTGAATTCCAAGAATCTGAAATTCAAGAAATTTATAAATATGGTATGCTTGCAGGTTGCAGGCAAAATATATTTTAAAAGAGAAAAAGAAGAGAGAGGAGTCCTTACCAAAACATTCAAACTAGCTTCTACCTAAATCAGAAACTTCAAACAAAACCTATTTGCCGATTAATTTTCCCCAGGTTAGGGACTGCTGAGATCAGCCGTTAATATTTTTCCCCAGCTTTGGTACAGCTGGGATCAGCCTTTACATGTAGATATAAACCTGTTTGTTAGCTGTTTTTAACTCTTTTATGTTTTTTTTATTTTTTATTTTTTTCAAATAAACCAAGTTTTCCTAGTTTGTTCCCAGATTAGCCCCAAATTGTAACCAGGCCTGTCCATTCAACCGTACCCAGGCCTCTCCTTTCGGCCCTGGTACATCTAAGGACAGATCTAGGACATACCCTAACTGTTCCCAGCCAGGCCTGGCCGGAACCAGGACTGTACCATTTAGGGTACAGCATGGTACCCTGCATGCCAGGTAACATAGAAGAAAACTACTTTAGCAAGATTATGAACGCCCAGGACCAACATTCAAAAAAATACAAAAAACTTTAGAAAAGGGTAATAAACAGACGCGAACACAACATGCCTTGCTTCAAAACTCGAAACAAGCAATCTCGCTATTTCTTAAGTTTTATCATAAATGCATCTAATGCAAATAACAAAACTAAAACAGAGAACAAGCATAGAATTTTCCAGGTATCTCTTAAGACTCTTCATATACTTGAGAGAAATCAGAATCCTTCCCACTGTTTCTTAGATTTAAATTTATTTGAACAAAGTCAGAAAACACCCCAGAATAATGGCAAGCAGAGCCAGAAAATATAAGGCTCGGATTTACGAAATTAAGGATTCTCTTAAAAAACTCATTCTTGAAGACTAAACACAAAAAATTGAATATCATACTAGTTCCTTCTTACATTTACTTGAACAAAGTTCGAAGAATTCCTAGGACAGACATTTAAGGAACGAAATAGAAAGGCTCGGATTAAGTTTTACTTGAACAAAGTTCTAAGAATTCCTAGCAGAGACATTTAAGGAACGAAATAGAAAGGCTCGGAACTAACAAATTCAGGCTTTTTTAAAAATTTCCATGTATTTGGAATAAAAAATATAAGAATAAAGAAAAAATTAGAAAATCATTATCACTCCACGTAACTTTACATCAACAAGGTCGGAAATTTCCATGCATTAAGCAATTTAACGCCCGAGAAGAAGAGCTGAAAAGGTTCAAGTTTCTCTTTAACACCTGTATAACCTTGAAGAGAGAAATATTTATAAACAATAAAATTTAAAAAAAAAAAACAAAAAGACAGAACATCTTCCTACTTGATAAGTTTTCGCAAATAAAGTTGAAAAATTACTGCTAAGAGCTTAAATTTCTGAAGCTAGCCTTCAAAAAACTACATGCATGCTCGGAACTCAAAAGAAGGCCTTGAGATTTTACTATTGCCGTTCCAAAATCTACCTTAAAATATTGAAGATACGCGATTACAGACAATATTCGACATTCAGCCTATAAATAAAAGCTTAAATAAGAACTGAAAAAGCTTTGTGTGTTCACATACTTGGAATCCAAAGCACTCCATTGGCGCGGCCGACAAGCACAAAATCCTTTTACAGTAAAAAGAATCAATAGAACCAAAAAATTTAGAGCAACGAATCTCCAAGAATAACAGATCTGCTGCTTATTTAATGGCTTCGATTAAAAAAAAATTAAGCTTAGAAAATATTTCATTCGAATGCATGAAACCTAGCAAATCAGGTGTCCACAGAATCATATGTAAGAAGCCGTTACAGATTGAAACAGCTTCCTATTCAATCTCGTGAAGAGCAGAGAAATTGAATGTCTGGCGAACGAACGAACATAGGGTCTGTAACCCTATCGTGATTCCGCAGAGTTTGGAGCATATCCTGCTGCGTCAAAAATAAAAATTACTAAATTTAATTTTCTCTCCACTTAAAACAGAAGCCTTTTTTATTCACTGCTTTTATTGGGCGGGATACAATCCTGCGTTGTGCACCGTCAAATGCACGTGCTTTTTAACTTCGGACGGATTTACATTACTTCTTTCTACACAAATCAATTCGATTGGATACGCAATCCAAGGGGACGAATATGAGCAAATCTATTTTCAGAGCAAGGGATAAACTTTTAACTAGGGGAGAGGGGCCCTACGTGCACACCCTAAGTTCGGAGGTCCACGTGGAGTGCCATGTGGACCTCTAAAAAAATTTAAAAATCAAGCAAATCAATAAACTAATTTTAAAAACAAAAAAATCTTTTTTAAAAATTTTAATTTCATAGGACATGTGTAAATAGTCAATTTGGTCAAGGTGTCAAAAAAAATGCCTATTTGGCCATGTGACTGATACATGCATGGGCCGACCCCCACAAGTTGCATGGCACAGCGTTTGAAGTGGACATTGTGGCCACGTTGCATTTTTATAGTCCTCCACCCTTTCAATCCAGTTGCTCGCATTAATCGTTCGCCGCCCCTACCAATTCTTTTGTACATTCGTGTTTAATGCACATCCCTTCCCATTACCTCTATGACATGTTGCGCAAATTTTGAGCACTTATGCATTGAATTCCCCTGCTACCTCACACAACTCGCCAACTTTCTCCCCTTTCAATCTACCATCTTCTCGATTGTTCTTCACAATCAGACCAAAAGGTGTTTGCTTAAGGTCTATACAACTTCAATCCCGCCACCACTACATGTTACACTTGAATACCGATCTTGTTGCAACCAGCCACTAGTTAATGCTACGCTCTAATTGTTTTATCCCTTCCAGCTCGGCCATGCAAACTCCCACGTTCTTCGACGTCATTGCAAGGAAGACACTCATGTAGGTAAACCTGCTTTTTCAATGTGCATTTGATTAATTTGGTTTACAATCCTCATTTGCTCAAAAGAAGTTGGTTTTTTGGTTTGCATGTTGTCATTGTTGCAAGTGTCTGCTAGCAAGCTCCAAAATTGTCCACTAACATCATATGCAATTCCTCGACACCATCCATTCAACTTGGGTGAGACTGAAACCTCACTAAAGCCTTGCCATTTTTCTTTTTTCATTTTTATTTTGTTTGCAGAATTTTGTTGTGGTGTCTTTTGAAGGATTTCAAATTGCGAGGGTGCTTTTGTAAGTAATTTGTGGTGTTTATGAACACTATAAAATATGTGTTTATAAACACACTAAATGTTTCAGGAAATTAATCTTTTGTTCAAGCATGAGTGTCTTTTTCACAAGGGTTGATGTTTTTCATTTCAATAAGATTGATATTGTTGGTTTTTTCGATGCCATAGATAAATTTGGGGTTGCTCTCTCTTTCATAGATTTTGCTTCATCTATTCAATCAAATAAATATTGTTGTTTTTTTTGTTTGCATAGACAAATTTGGGTGTGTTGTTTTTTTCATGGGTTCTGCTTCAACAATTAGGTATGATAAATATTGTTGGATTATTCGATGCCATAGATAAATTTGAGGGTGTTCTCTTTTTCATAGGTTATGCTTCATCGACTCAATCGAGTAAATGTTGTAGGTTTTTTTCAATGATAGATAAATTAGGGTGTGTTCTCTTTTTCATATGTTCTACTTCATTAATTCAGTCGAGTAAATATTTTAGGTTTTTTTATGTCATAGACAAATTAGGGTGTGTTCTCTTTTTCATATGTTCTGCTTCATCAATTCAGTCGAGTGAAAGGTTTTTTTGATGTCATAGATAAATTAGGGTGTGTTCTCTTTTTCATATGTTCTACTTCATAAATTCAATCATAAATATTGGTGCCATAAATAAATTTGGGGGTATTCTCTTTTTGTAGGTTGCATGTATTCCTTTGAGATAAAATAATTGTAGGGTTTTGGTTTCATCCGCTTTTAAGAGGGTGTTCTCTTTTTAATAGGTTAGTTTTCTTTCGATTTGATCTAAATTATCTTGTTGGGTTTTTGGGCGTGAATGAAATTTAGGGGTCTTCTCTTTCATGGGGTTTTGCTTCATGGAGTTCAATCAGTAAAATCTAGAGGCACTTTCCTCATGGATAAATTTGGGTGTGGTCTCTTTTTGTTACACCCCAACTGTGTAATTACTATTTACTATTACTATGTAGGGTAAATATGAATGTAATGTGAATACTGGAGATGAATAAATTGTGCTTACACTTTGTTATTGGTGCATTATGTGTGAATGTTATCTCATTTAATGTTATGCAAATGTGTGAAATGGATGGTTATTGAATTGTTATTCCAACTTTGGAGATGTATTATATGTAATGCATATTTTGTTGAATAGCTGACTACCTTGAGCACATGTTAGTGGATGCAGGTATATGTTCAATTCCTTCGGGCGGAGGGGAAGTATCACTCAGGAGAAGATCTTGGTCAGGTAACCAGTAACATAACCTATTTGAGCTTACACACACCAAACCAAAATAATTGAGTCAACTTATTATGTGGGAAGCTAGTAAGTCATCCTTAATTGATATCTCTACATTAGTAAGAGTCTTGTTATTATCGAGTGCATTACTGGGTGATGATTATCTGTTTGAGCTTATGGGTTCTTTCTTGTATTATTGTGTTTGTATTGATAAGTAGGACGTAAGTGAAATATGTATATGTACACACATACATGTCAATGGTAGATCATACACATGAAGGAACACGCACATGAGTATACATAGGTATACGTACCTATGCACACTTATGGACGAGTTGCTTATATGTATGGAACTATCAATTGAATCAAACGACATGTATATGTATATGTATAAATATATCACACGTAGGTGCTTATCAATGCAATAGTAATTGTGTATGGCTATTGTGTGAATCAAATGTTTGTGTGTGTGAATATATAGTATATACATATATCCATATGTATATATGTATCGATACATGCGTATGATGGCAAACGGGCATGCCCATACGAATGTATCGATATATATATATATATACAATCGATATATTGTTATTACTATGTGATTACTATCTTGCTTATACTTATTTGTATATCAAATATATACATACAATATATATATATGTGTGTGTGTGTGTGTGATTAATATATATATATATAATATCTATTGCTTGGAAATCGACTATCATTAACAATGATAAAGGTCAATTATTTAACTTAATCAAAGGCCAAGTGTATATTACATATGACTGTACTTTAAGAAGCCGAATATTACTCATGTTGCCAACGCATAAAGGAACAAGTATTCTGCAAAATAACTTATAGCCATGAAGTCAATATGTGAAGGAAACTTAGTCGACACCTTATGTGGAAACATTGTGGACTTAGTAAACTTTTTGACACCTTGTCATTTGGTAAATACCTACAATGGAAAAATGCATGAAACGTTATGTATGGCAAGTCGATGACTTGGTCAAACTAATAAATGAAGTGAGTTGACTCATGTAAGACTAAGCTGGTATGAATTATGCATTGCATTTTAGTTATTGACTGATTCAACAAGTGATAAATCATGTCAAACCTGTATGACGTCTTTTTTGCTTTGGCGCTACCTTATGAATCCTACTTGCTATAGATGTCCATTGTGAAGGCAATTTGAATTATACCTTGATCATGTGTTGATTTGAAATTGTCTTTCACTGTTATCATCAAAAGAGGTCGACCTATAACACTATTTTGTTGAGTATGTTCTTCTTAGTGCGCCACCTTTTAGCTAAGTTGAGTGAGTATCTATGCATGGTGATTGTTGTTAACACGCATGCTTAATCTATAGGGTGATAAGCCTCTTTGTTGTTGTATAAATAGTAAAGAAAACTCACTTATTTGGTAGACATCCCATACGCATTGTGCTTAGTATTTTATGCATTCTTCTCTATAATTCTTATCTGCAATATTCTATTCTATTTGAGAGAGAGTTGAGTATTTGTGAGATTATTAGCATATTGAGTAAAGCACATTATCAACTTGAGAGAAGGGGGATTATTGTGGCATAGCTAAAGGAGTCAAGCATAAGCTAGTTGTTGTTGTGGGAAAATTGATTTTCAGTCATCCGGTTGGATAAAGCGAAAACATGCATGAGGATATTTCTTCTTTATTGTTTAAGCTTTTGAAAGATTGGTTTCCATGATTGCTTTGAATTGTCTATTATGGGTACTTGCATTTAAGGAAAATAGTATTTCTTCAAAAGGAATTAGAAACTATTATATTGTTTTATGATGTGCTTGTATGTACTCCATAATAGCAATTTTGTGTTTATCATAAGTATTACATACTAGATATGATTAAACATGAGTAGCGTAAGTGTTACTCATAGCTAGGTTATTGATTTAACTAGGATAGCTAGCGACTACTCCTAGGATTGTTTATCCATTATGGGAGGTAGCTTGTACATTTATTTTGTTGAGTAGATCTATTTCAAAATTGTAGAAATAGTGATAGGCTATCTCTAGGGTTATAGATTATCCATTGAAGGAAATACCTATGCATAGTTTATGATGGCCTTAAGTCAAATCAGCCTTGAGTAGTATATGTGATAAAATGACCTTCATTTGAAGTATTGAATGAGAACACTTTGGCCAAATTAGTGTGATTGCCTTTGGCTCCACTATCAGTTTACTGTGATCCAATATTACATGCTAGTCCTAGATTGTGGGTTTACAAGTTCTAGTTATGTAGGATACAACACTATGCTCAGTTGTTTGTCATTATCTACTTACTCTACCAATCTCTTCATCAAAGGGAAGGGCCATCTATCGAATGATAGATGTACAGGGGACCGTATATGAGTCTGTGGTTGGAAGAAAAGCACTTGAGTGATGCTTCTCCTCCACAACAGGTGACAAAAGACCAAGATTTGAAAGGAGGAACCTGGACCATCTATAACTATTTGTTTCAAAGCTCGATCAAGCTATGTATGTAGCTGTGTACATTCCTGTATTATTGTGTCTTGTGAAATTATTCAATTGGAAAGGAATCCTTATTGTAAATTGTTATGGCGCCTTTGTTCATATATTCTCAATAAAGAAAATAATTTTTTTATTGCAATGGCTTGTTACATAGTTTATTTACTCACACAATGAAAACTTAGGAAATTTTTACTTCAGTGAAGGGCTAGCATGTTACATGTGGTATCAGAGCTACCAGGTTTAGCTCTGGAACCTATGAGCTCATCATTCTTTTCATCCAACGTTATTTAATGTTTGGAAATTCTTGTGCCAGGATGGTGTGTCTCAAATTAACGGCTCAAAAGTCAGTAATTAGAAACGAGCACTACCTCAAGGCCAATAAGGAAAGAGAATCCATTACTAGGACAATTGAGGGTACCAACTACAATAATGTCGTTTGGTTGAGTGATACCAAAACCTTTAATCACGCACTTTCTCGAATCAATGATGTGAAGAGAAAGATGAAAATGGGGGCCAAGTACAACTACCTACCTTCCATCTCACCAAAAAAGTCTTAGTCATTATCACTTTCTAGGGATATGCCCTTCGAAGGAAGATGGACCCTAGAGTTCTTCCAATGGCGGAAGTAATTGTAATTTCCTTGAGTAATGAATTTGAGGGATATGTACCTCATAACTATGTATCGAATGAAAAATCCAAAGGCTTCTATCCTTTTTGGGATAGGTATGAACAAATGAGGGATGAGCAACAATCTCAATCTATAGGATATACTCCATTAAGTTATGTGTCAGAGAGTGAATCTGAGGGATACACTCCACTCGAATATCTGAATAGTCACTCCATGTAATTAAAAGGATATTGAAATCCTTAAGAAATGAATAAAATCATGTGTTTATCAAAATCGTATGCTTAATCTTATGTGAAAATTCTTTATGTGTGTATGAGTTTCATTTCAATGTTTTTCATAAGATGGTAGATAACATGATTAAATCTAATATGGATAAACATTCAAGTAAAAATCCATTCTTGTGAATATGGTGAGGACACAAACTAATCCTGGTGAACGCCAAGAATTTGGGCAAGGACCCACATAAGTTGAAGCTAGACTTGACCAAATCTTGGCAAGATTAGAAAGCCTTGAGCAAGAGAGAGTAAAAGCTAGGGTAGAGAAGGAAGTTCCACATAATGAAAATGAGGGAGAAAACTCTTCTCATGGGTGTGATGAAACTCATGATCATGAGAGGGAAAATTCACCTACACCATATGAGGAAAGAAATAAGAAGTGTATGGCTTCCAAACTTTCTAGAGATATGAAGAGGATTACCCCACCCAAGTTTGAGGGAAGCGCTTAGGGGGATGGAGCTAAGGTGTGGCTTGTCCAAATGGAAAAGTATTTCAAAATCAAAAACTACATTGAGAACACCAAAGCCGCTTGGGGAGCATACCAGTTAGCAGGAGAAGCCTCTAACTGGTGGATGAACAAAAAGTTGGAACTCAATATTAACTCGTGGAAGCTGACATGGGGAGAATTTGTTGAGATTTTCTATAAGATATGGTTGCCCCAACTCTATTATGACCAAAAACTCTTGGATTTCTAGAGTTTGAGACAAGTAATATGATGGTCAACGAGTATTGGGAGAGGTTTACCTGACTTCTACATTATATTCCCATATATCATAAATATGAACACTTTCGCATAAGAAAATTTATCATGGGACTTAACAATCAAATCGAAGGAGAGGTGGATATGCATGATCCAACAATAATGGATATCGTATATGAGAAAGCAAGTAAATAGGAGCAAAAGCTCAAGGCTATGTCCACCCATCAAGAAAGCAGAGATCATAAGAAGGTTGTGGAAGTTCCTAATAAGCCAGATCCAAAGAAGGTGGAAGTTGTGCAAAATGTACCAAGGTAAAGGGAAAAAAGGATCCCACAATGATGGAAAAGAGTCTAGAAGGGAGCGAAAAAGGAATGGTCTGAGTGGTGGTAATACCAACAAAACTAGTGAGAATGCCAACAAGTCTGGAGAACCTGCAAGGAAAAGAGGATCGACTACAGGATGTTATACATGTGGAGGGGACAGTTATGCTAATCAGTGTCTTAATAAAGCTTTCGAGTCTTGACCATATGGTAATCCACTACCTACCCAACAAGTGATGTTTCAACAAAAGATACATGTAGTTGTGGATGATCGTCAAGCGGAGTATCAAGTGACTCCAATTGAAACGTCAAGTATTTTGTTTGGCTTACCCATTTATGTTCTTATTAATACTAGCACAACTAAGAATTTCATTTTACCTAGAGTAGCTAAGCAATTATCTAGGAAGGTCGGATACATGACAATGTCTTGGGATGTAGAGTATCCAAACCAAACAAGAGAAAAGGTGGAACAATGTTTGTTTGAGGCTAAGATAGAGCTACCTAGTTTTTCTACAAAAGTAAACCTATATGTCACGCCTTTAGGATCATATGATGTTATCCTGGGTATGAATTGGTTGTGGAGACATAGGGCTAAGGTATATTGCCATGCGAAAACTATAGAGTGTCTAGATGATCTTGGTAACCAAGTGAAGTTTCAAGGGATACCTAGAGATGTCAAGATTCATCAAATCTCGGCAATGCAACTATTAAGAGCTAAGAAGAAAGGGTGCAAACTCTTTGCCATCAAATAGAAGAACTTGTAGAAGATCTTAATAACTTGGAATCCTAAAGCTTCCCAGAGATGGAATATGGTGAATTGGATGAAATTGGAAAGTCGGACATGGAGAAGTATCCAATATTGAGAAAAAATTTAGATGTGTTTCCAGATGAGTTAGCAGGGTTGCCACCGAAAAGGATATTTGACTTCTCTATAGATATAGTTCTAGGGTTTGAACCTATTTCTAAGGTGCCCTATAGGATGAATACCACCAAACTAATGGAACTTAAGGCACAATTGGATGAATTGTTGTCTAAAGGGTTGATAAGACCAAGTGTTTTGCCTTGGGGAGCGCAGTCATTTTTGTGAAAAAGAAGGATTGTACTTTGCATTTGTGCATTGACTATTGTATACTTAATAAAGCTACGATGAAGAACAAGTATCCATTGCCACACATAGACGATAATTTCAATCAAATGAGGGGAGCCACTATATTCTCTAAAATAGATCTGAGATATGGATATCACCAATTGAGAATTAAGGATGAAGACATCTTTAAAACTATGTTCAGAACTAGATATGGACACTATGAGTTCATAGTTTTGCCCTTTGGTTTAATGAATGCACCTACAATATTTATGAACCTAATGAATAGTGTATTTAGGGACTACCTAGATAATTTTGTATTGATTTTTCTAGATGACATTCTAATTTATTCTAGGAACAAGGAGGAACATTGCAGACATTTAGAAGTAGTCCTATAATGACTTAGAGAACATAAGTTGTATGGAAATCTCTCTAAGTGTACCTTCTTCCAAAAGAGAGTACATTATCTTGGGAATGTGATCTCGGCAAATGGAATTTCAATAGATCCAGCTAAGATCAAGGCAATACTTGAATGGCCAGTACCCAATAATGTGTCAGAGGTAAGAAGTTTCATGGGTCTAGCAGGGTATTATAGAAAGTTTGTTGCAAACTATTCGAAGATCACTTTTCCAATTACTTCTTTATGGAAGAAAGGGAAGAAATTTGAATGGACTGAGAAGTGTCGAGAAGCTTTTGACCTACTCAAAGAGAAATTGACCACCACACCGATCTTGAAAGTACCAGATCCTATGGGTAACTTTATTGTTATCACAGATGCATGCAGGGAGGGTTTACGTGGTGTGTTAATGCAATATGGGAAAGTAATTGCTTATGAATCTAGGAAGTTGAGACCTTACAAGCTGAATTATGCATCACATGATTTGGAATTAGCAATTATGGTTCACACTTTGCAAATGTGGAGCCATTACTTGCTAGGGAAACCCTTTGAGATGAAAACTGATCATAATGGGTTAAAGTACCTTTTCACTCAACCTAATTTGAATGTTATACAAAGAAGATGGTTAGAGTTAATAGTTGATTATGACTTCAGTATCAATTATATAAAATGGAAGAGAATCGGGTTGTCGACACCTTGAGTTGAAGACATCATATTGCTTCAATAGTATCGATTCAAATCGACTTTAAAGGACAAGTGTTGCATAAATGCAAAGAGGATGAGTACTACTTGCAAGTCAAGCAAGCACTCACTAAAAAATCACAAGATTCTAGGTATGAAGGTTTTCATTTTGAACCTAATGGATTACTTAGATATAAGGGTTGAATGTATGTACCTAATGTAGAAGAGTTAAGAAATCTGGTATGGAAGGAAGTACATGAAGCACCATACATTGGACACCCTGGAGTGACAAAGATGATTGCATATGTGAAGCCATTATATTTTTGGAAGGGAATGAAAGGAGATGTTGCTAGATTTGTGGCTAGGTGTCTTGAGTGTCAAAGGGTGAAAACAGAGCATCATCATCCTGCAAGCTTGTTATACCCCCATGATATACCTAAGAGGAAGTGGCAAGTCATAATTATGGACTTTGTGCAAGGATTGCCTATGTCAAGAAATAAGCACAATGCCATTCTTGTGGTTGTAGATAAGCTTACCAAAGTAGCACATTTCATACCTGGGAATCTAATTGATGGAGCACCCATCATAGCAAGGAAATTTTTGCAAGAAGTGTTTAGGTTATATGGAATTCTTGAGAAGATAATCTCAGATAGGGATGCACGAGTCACTTATAGGTTTTGGCAAACTTTTTTTTTCTACGTTAGGGACTCAACTGAATATTAGCTCAGCATATCATCCAGAAACAGATGGGAAAATGGAAAGGGTGAATCAATTATTAGAAGACCCACTTAGAATGTAGTACATGGATCAACAATACAAGTGGGAAGATTACTTGCCCTTAGTAGAATTTGCTTACAATAATTCTTACCATTCCATGATTAAAAAATGGCTCCTTTCAAAGCATTATATGGTCAAAAGTGTCAAACTCCTATAAGTTGGGATAGACTTGAAGACATAGTAAGTCTTGGGCCAAAGATGTTGGTAGAAATGGAAGAGCGAGTTAAGATTGTTAAGAAAAGGTTGGTTGAAGGTAAAAATTGACAAAAAAGCTATGTTGATGCTAATAGAGTGCCCCAAAATTTTGTCGTAGGTGACAAAGTGTTGTTGAGAGTGAAACCTCACAACAACTCCATTAAATTTGGAAAGTCTTCCAATTTAGCCCCGCATTAGGTAGGACCTTTTGAAATTCGAGATAAGTGAATCTAGTAGCTTATCAAATTGTGTTGCTACCAGCTCTTGCCGGAATGCATAATGTCTTCCATGTATCCAACCTCAAGAAGTATATATTAGGTGATAATCATG
>VDFB02281410.1:0-97795 GCA_007258455.2 Sequoia sempervirens | reverse complement strand
ATACTAACCTCGGATCTATGGATCCCTTCTATGTTTATCTTTTGTCTTGTCTATGGCATTACATTTGGGGACAACGCCTTATCATGAGGCAGCTTTATTTGGAAACATATCATTGGCATAGGGATTTCGAAATAAGCTCTCATGACCTTATCACATGGCACTTATCATTTTCAAACCGTAAAGCAATTGCTCACAACATGATGTTTGGCAATTTCTTTAAGGTGGGGGCATACACTAGCATTTTTGTTGCACTTTGTTCACACACATTGGACTTAGTGATGCATTGACATTGGCATTTTTGCTTCACTTTGTTCACACACGTTGAACTTAGTGATGCGTCAGCATAACATCTTGATCATTTTTGTAGCATCTTATTAGAATTATCAAGGAGTATAATTCTCCTTGATATGGTTGACATGGGTACACACCTAGTGAATATCGGACTTCACTAGACCTTGTGTGTTTCTCAATTTGCTACTCTGTCTTGGGGGCTCACCTAGTGAATATCGGACTCCACTAGCCCGTGTCGCCTTCAGTTTGTGCTTCACCTAGCAAATATCGAACTTTGCTAGTTTGTGAGTCATGAACGCCTTTGGTGTGGATCCTAGCATAACACAACTTGCTAGCCCGTGATTATCCATACCCTCCTTTTGCATTTTGTTTTGACATTGTGTATATTTGTGTATGTTGTCGTGTTGCACTTCATACATGTGTGTTCCTTTATGCTCATGTTGATTTGCCATGGGATCTTGGATCCTAAGGACTTGCACGCTCCCCCTAGATCTTTTGTCATCCTATCTTTTCAACATTTGGACAATCAAACCCCTCTTGACATATATTCTCTACTTTAGTGTGAGTTTGAGCATAAGTTCGCACTCTCACCAAAGTGGGGGCTAAATGTAGCGTTGAAAATTGTCACATTTGACAATTTCACACTATGTTTTGCTCCCCCTTAAATAATTGGACCTAATTGAACCCCTAATTTCCTAAATTGTGCATTCTATGGCCTATTTTTAACAATTATCGATAAATTGCAAGCAAAAAAAAAATGCATTCATCTAATACTTTGCCCCTAACACCTTAATTTCTGGAAAATAGATTTATGACATATGCCCTATGGTGAATGAGTCCCATTATGGCAAATGAGTCCCTTTTGGGCGTAAATGTCCCCCTATTATGTTTGGCTCCAAATTCAAATATGTCGATGTTGACACTTTATTATTTGCAATTCAGGTGTCCAAAATCACCTATCGAGATTTAATTTGTGGAAATTAGAATAAATGCATATAAATACCTAGTTATTGCATCATTTGAAATCCATCTAGCACTAACAAGGAAAATCTAGGAAATCCTTGGAGAAATTATTATCAAAAGCATTATCAAGCTAGTCAAGAGCAACATTTCAATGATTATTGCAGCAACTCAAGATCCAAGCATCATGTCAAATCATATGTGAGCTCATGTATGTTCATGTTATCATTATTTGTGAAAGCTAACCCTTTTGTAGATCTCCAAGCAATTCAAGCAAGCAAGATCCAGGATCTTAAGGAGATGTGCATGACTTCAATCCTTCAAGGAAGTCATTGAAGGGTGGTGAGTTGCAGCACTTTGTGGATTCATCATTCCTTCCTATCATTTATTCCTTTATCATTGGCATTGCCATTGTGGAAATGGAAACACTAACACAAGGTTTGACTAAAGCAAGCCCCTAAATGGCACAACCCTTCCTCTCTCTTTGAATGTGCAGGTTTTAGGTTTGGAGAGGATTGAAAGAAGTTTGAAGATTATTTATCCATTGTTGCATTTTAAGCCCTACATCTTGACAACTCACGAAAACTCACCTACAAAATTTTTCGATAGTGATCTGACAAATTTGTAGACGGAAATCAAAAGCTTTGATCTAGCACCAGATGATTGTGAAAACAGAACTGAAATATCTCTACAAGGACATAGACACCCTATGGAAAATTAGTCCTCCTATCGTGGCTGACTCCAAATTTACAAGACAGGTGCACAGAACTTTGTCTTTCTCAAATTTGTTGGTGAATTCCTGTTATAATACCTCACTTGTCAGAATATTGCATTTTCATATTAGGACACAGTTTAAATTGGTTAATCAAGGCAAATCAATTCCAATCAATTTCCAAGGCCCAAAAGGGATGCAGATCCAAGTCTGGTTGACTCACCTTCATGGTTGAAAGTCAGTCTAATCACCTTGTTGATTTGCATCCTAATGATTCCCTAGAAAAAGGAAAACAATCTTAGGTTCCTTGCATTAGACCTAAGACCCCCTTTTTCTACATAGCAATCTATATATATATATATATATAGCTACTATATTTCTATGTATTATTTGCCTTGTTTCATGGGGATGCCTCCCCCCAAAATCCCTGCATTTTGGGGCCTAGAACATTTTCAAGATGTGTGTACTTGGGAAAAGCGTCCCCCTCATTGTCCCACTATCTCTATCACCAACCCAAGGTTGTTTCTGGGTCATCCCCTTGGTTTGGAGATGACTTGGAGACTTTGAGACATCTAAACTCCCAAGTGTCTCTCAACTGTCCCCAAGAGTTCTAGGCATCCCTCGTGGTAGGAAAATGAAAGTCGATATTTTAAAAAATCAAAACAGTGTTTTCAATTTGCATGTCACAAACCCTAAACCCTAATGGTCTATAGTCCACCCACCACCATCCCCCTACCATCCCGAAATCTGGGCCCCAATCCCCCAATCCACCCATCTCAAGACCCTCTAGAACATATAGGTTATTTGTGCATTTAGTTAGAGTTTTTACAATGGTATCCAACACTAAAATATTTAGAGAAATATCATTACTAGATGTGCCTGCATCCTTCTTGGAAGATCAAATAAACTACTTCACGTAAGATATAAATTTCAGTCTACACTTGTATTATGAAATTACTTCAAAGAACTAAACCTTCCAAGGGAAAGGCTTGCTCAAAAATTAGTCCAATCTAACCTAAATTGATCAAGACCATTCAAAAGAATGTAGACATTTAGCATTGGGGCAAATGCTTCAAAGTTAGCACTAGAGCGAATCTTTAAGGTTTGCATTGGTCAAGGTACACCTTGCAATTGTCTATTGTAACCAAATTTGTTTTATCATAACATTATATATTGCAACATTGCAGACACTTTTTTTTTCACATACAAATTTTGTCTTGGATTAAAGGCGTTAATGTTTGCCTTCCTGGTCATCATAGATCAAGATGTTTCAAGCATAGTTCGAAGGCTCACAAGTAATCACAAGCTGAACCTGATCGGTAAGAATGGGTTCCCAAATTGTTTAAATATTCCAAGAAAAAAGCTTGACCTTTGTGAAAAGTTCTATATATAGGTCAATTGACATCTTTCAAATGTAGTTTCTTGTAGCATCAATCAATTTAACTGGGCACAAAGATCGATACACATTTTAAATGGGTGCATATGACAGGTTCAATGTAATGTCCCCTTCTCAAGCATAATCTAATTATGGACCATTAGCCTATTTTTTGAATTTTCCCATAGGCTAATTGGTGAGTAAGAGAGAACTCCAAAGTTCTTCGAGAGCACAAATTCAATTTATCAAAGTTGTTTTTCATGGCAATGAGCTCAATTTGTGATGTGGATCTTTTTGATGCTTTCAAAATTGATTTCTGACCTTTTGGGAGCTCTCCAAACTTCTTGTAGGAGCAGGTTATTTTTAGGTCACCCAATTGCCTCGGATCATCGTCCAAAGTATTTACTATCATGTCAATATGATCAAAATTATATTTCTATGTCATTTTGATGTTTTCTACAACTCGAGTAAATTTTTAAGTTAATAAATAATTAAACTTAAATTGTCTAATGTTGAAAATATTAAAATGACAACTTAGTGTAATAATTCATTTTAAAGGTTTTTAAGTGTGCTTCAAGTTGGACACCTGGGGAAAGGGCCCTTTATACATGATAAATTATTATTATCTTTTAAAAAGGTCATTTTGGAGAATAATGGAGTTAATATTTTAAAATATTGATTATTTGAATCTCCCTTTAGAAAAATTATAAAAAAAGAATGAGAGCCCATTTGCAAGGTTAGACTTGAAAATGTTATTTGCTTTTGCTATGGAGAGAACCTGAGTTCTTCCAAAATCTTTTGAAAACGAAAACCCTCTTGAGATTTCTAGTTTTGAAGATGAAAACCCCCCTAGCTAGTTGGTGTGATTTCCTCCAAGAATCGCCATTGAGCTACAGATTGAAGCTTCAGTTTTGGTTTGCAGATATGAAACTGTTTGAAATCTTTTGAAGTTGCAGATTTTGATATTATTGTGTGAGGAGATTGTTGAAGTTCCTTTGAAGGCAATCTAAAGAGTTTTCCATGGCTGGCCATACCATTCCTCATGCCAAACCATACAAACTTTGGGTGCAAGTATAATGGTGTTTTTTATATAATTCTAGTTGCAGTTTGGTCGCTATTTACCTATCTTTGTAGGCCATACAATATAAGAAGGGCAGATTTCAAATATGCGTGGGCTGTACCATGTAATGGGTTGCCTGTGAAGGGAGGCATGAGGGTTTCCTAACCTAAGCGCTGCACTTCTTATGGTTTTCTCTTGCTGATTAGTGGCGCCTAATACCTTGGAGGATTTTTCATCAGTTTCAAGCTCAACTTTTGAAGTTATCATGACCTTTGAGGGGCCATACATCCCTTGTTGCTGCAGCACTAGTTGCTAGTTCATCATTTTCGGATCTGCACACATTTGAATTTGCTCTAAGTTACCGGTTCCAGTTCCAATTCAGGGGTTTGATTCACCGGTTCAGCTAAAAAAAATTTTTTTTTTTGGAGGGGGGTGGGGGGGAGTTCGGTTCATTTTGGGTTTGTTAGCACAAAAAACAAGTATATATTATATATGCAGCCTAGAAGCATGAATTAGGATTAGAATATCACATAACATCATATAAACAACAAAACCACCATAAACTTGAATGTCATTTAAAACATGCATGATAAATATTCATCGAAACTTGAATTGTGGTAGCTTGATATACAGAGTCTATTGATGTCAAGGTTCAATTTGTATGATTTTGAAAAAGAAGCCAACTGAGTAGAGTTATCAGCATTCTTCAGAAATCATAAGAATTTGTTTAGTACACTAGCCATTTTGATGTCTTCTTGCAATCTCAAACATTATTTTGTACCACCATTGTTACATTGGTCTTAAGAGTGGTAGTTTAATATAGCTCCACAATACAAAATCTGGTTTACCTATGCAGTGTAACAGTGGCATAGGCAGATTTTTCTTTTAAAGAACCAAAGGGTGACTGCACAATTGAAGTGTATAAACACATATCTTTTTGTAATATCAAAGATACTTTTTGAATCTTCCATGCATTGCTAATCTAAAAGGAAAGGTCTTTTGCCTAATCTGTATGCAGCCATGCTTTTGACATTGTCAAAAAGAGCAAAACTTCCCTAATGATGCAAAGGCATGGCCAAGCAGTTCTGACTCTCCACATGAGAGAAGAGAGATGTTGGAGAATACATCAAGTCAGTGAGAACAAAAGTGTAATGTGTTTTACTTTTAGTTTGTAGAATTCCTCTATTTCTCTACAGATGTGTGATAAATTCTCGGTTTAATGATACAGAACAATTTTTGAAAAAAGAAAGTTGTGTCACAATCCGCTTTCAATCCAACAAGCAAAAATGAAAGCTTAGCCTCTTGGAATGAAAATGCTTGTTTGCAAAACAAATGAATAAGAATGAGGTAGTTAAGGTGTTTAGAGTGATTTAAAGGTCACTTTTAGGGTTCCCTTGGGCGTGGGTCAAAGTCAAACTCCATAAAACATTAAAAAAATGCTCAAAAAAACACTTTTTGGATGCCTAGGCATGTGGGTTCTGTCTTGGTTCGCCTGGGTTTTGTTTGGGTTCTACTCAGGTTCTCTTGGGTTCTGCCTGGGCGAACCAGACCCAAAAATGAAGGACCCTGGTCGAACCCATAGGTGAACCAAACCGAACCAGTACCCAAACCAGGAGTGAACCAGGACCCAAACCAAGGGTAAAATAGAAGAACCCGGTAACATAGAATTTGCTTATCAATATCTTGTGGGATCATTTCCAGTGATATTTTGAAGAGTTTTGAGGTGTTTGATGATGTCTTTTCAATTATTGCCAGTTTGGGTATGACTCATCCTTCCATTTGTGTTTCCAGTGCATCACCAGCAAGTATCCTAGTCTGATTTGATCCCTGAACAGCAGCAAACAATTGTAACAGACCTACACCAGCTTATTTCTCATCATTCACATAAGGTATATTGTTGTTGTTTCATAGTTGGGTGGTTTGTTTATGGTATTTGATATTATTTTGGAGTGTTGTAGCAGTTTTTTATTATCAGCAATTATTCCTCTTAAGCAATGTCTATAATGCATATGAACTAACCTTGTAATACTTTGGATGGTTTTTTGCCAAAGTGTTGCCATTTCAAAGCATTTCATATTGTAAACATTGAATGGTAGTACTGTCAATGGGTTTGATCAATGCTTATTGAAGTATATATTTACCCCACTGAACAAATGGTTACATTTGTATTTTGCCTTCCCACTAAATAAGTGTAAATGCCTTTTGATTCCCACTAAATAAGTGGATGTTTGTGATTACACACTCCACTGAATAAACATGAAGCGTTCTTTATTTCAGTTCTACATAAGCACTTCACTGAATAAGTAAGATTGGCCGGCTTGCCACCTAATGCATTTCCTTTTCAGTTGCAAGCATTTCAATTAATTGTATAGTCCTGAACACCATATGCTCTCACCTTGCCCATCATAGGAACTGGGTGATGAGAAAGTGGAAAGGACATTGCGTTGCATCTTACTTTCAGCTGGAAGTTATTTTCAAAAAACAACTAGGGGTGTATATTACATACAGTAGACATTGAGACATATCAAACAAATCCTCAACTAAGTCTAAGAAGGAACATAAACAACATATTGAAGATTAAAATCTAAAGTTGAAAAAGTTAAAGTTAATGGCCTGTCTGTGAAATTGTAAGAACTTCACATGTATGTTTGTAACTGGCTGTCTGCCATTTTGTAATGATTATGTAATGCAGCAATGGGAGCCATCCGTCCAGGCTTAGACCCATAGACCCACTTTCATTTTTCACTCAAATAGGTTCCCAAATGAAATAACATCTAACCAATTAAAAACATTGAAATCAATACTTTCTATGAGCTATTATATCCAAGCAATGAGGATACTTGTATAGTCTAAGTATAAATTTCACAAGCATTAATTTATTGTCAAGATACACTACAAATATTTTTCAAAAAAATTAAAGATGCTAAAACAGAACAGAAAAAGAAGATACAAATTTACATGGACAATTTCAACCAAATCCAGAAGAAAAATGTACAAACAAGCTTGAAAGCTAAAAATTGAGTATACAAGAATAGTTGAAAGCTAATGCCACATGCATAGGAACACAATACAGTAGAACATGGTGACATGCCTAACTGCTAAATCTCACAATTTTAATGAAAAGAAAAAAGGTGGAATAGACCATGCGAATGCCAAAAGGCAAGATTACACCAATTTGTGCATTCTAAAGAGGTTAAACATTAAAGAGTATTTTGGCAAGGTCTTACCATGTATTCATAAAGTTAACTATTTATACACTAGTGGACTTGAAGTAAGACAGTTTTTCATGTTGCTAGATAAAAATAGTTGACAACTAAACCAGCTGTGAAGGACAGAAGTAAACAAAAAGGTTGGACAGCTCGAATGGCTGTAAAAGGTTGATAACAATCACTTAAAAGTCAATGGACAGCAAAAACAGCTGTAAAGAGTAGATTAATCATAAGAGTAAATGGAAAGTAGGTAGAAGCTGGAAACACTAAATGACATTGTACGACTTCTTGTCTATATATTCAAGGGTCCTCTTATGTAATGAAATGGCAAAGAAACACATCCAGCAATATAGTAATCACATTTCCAAACTAAATTCAGTCTTCTCTTATGTAATGAAATCACAGAGAAATAAATACTTATGATACAACAATAAAGTCGTATAAATTGACATCAAAGCCTAATGATTAGGCCTTCCAATATCCAAAATCTTCCACATGTTTTCAATTTTCAGATTATTCAACCACTGATATAGTCCTTGTGTATATCCTAGCACACCACCTACCGATTAGACCTTCCCATAGCTGAAATTTCTGCAATTTTTCAAATCTCAAATTACTCAACCCTTGATATACTCCTTCTGTATATCCAGCACACCACCTAAATATCAGGCCCTTTGCAGTTCTGAATTTTTTGTTTGCTTCCAAAATAATTGGATTTCTGCTCAGATGTCTATATCCTCTCACTACAAGCTAAGATACCTATTGTAGCTATTTACCAGATTCCAGAATAGTGAATACTAATGGAGGCATTCCAATTTGGAGATTTTATGAAAAAATTCTTGATTGTTGTTCAGACATACACAGAGCAGCAACAATAAATTATAATTCTTGATTCTGATTCTTATCAAGGAAACGTAACCAAATATTTTAGTTTAAGTTGGGTTGACTATAAACACAATAGTCATTCTAGTGTATATAAAATATATCTAATTTCAATTACATCACTCAAACAATTGCATTAGAATAAATTTTATGGTGCAATGTCCCCATTCAGTGTCCTCATTCAGGCTAGTTTGGTTTGACTCACTCACTATTTTTAGTAAGTACTATATTTAGTAATTGGTCCTGGCAGCAGTACAATGCAGGGTTTCCTATTTGGGTAGTGTGTGGCAGTTGTCAAGTGAACTCTAATGTTTTGTGCTAGTTGGTGTTTGGCGAGTACTTAGTATTTTTAGCAGTTGCTATTTATAGTAAGTCTTTTTCGGAAAACTGGTCTCGGGCCCATAGTGTACTCAACAATGTTGTTTCTCTGGTGGCATTAGAGAGGCTAAGGTTGGATTATTTAATATTTGTTTTTTTATTAGTCACTTAAGTTATTTTTATAAAATAACTTTATAACTTAAGTGAGGGGGTAGGTGTTCATTGAAAAGTACCTTGGTGCCTAATGTGATAACGTTGTTTTAGAAGGCTGCATAAAGCAAAATAGTTTCAATATGAGCATAGACGCCTAAAGGAGGTATTTTGAATTAAATGAAATAAAAAGGATCCCTTGGCCTAGTTGCACAACATTGTTTTAAAAGAAGGGCCATGTATTTCAAATGAATGCCTAGAAGTTTATTTATCATTTTTAAAGGCTAATGTTATGCCTCATAAGGTGGGATGCCTAGTTGGGATTAATGTCAATTTTAAATTAAAAATGAAAAGTGGAATTTTGGAGGCAAAAAGTTGGATGCCCCTCGTGGGGTAATTTCATGTCATTTCATAAAGTGAAATGAGAGGGAAATATATTCAAACTCTGTAATGTCCCCTTCGAGTTAGACATTCACACATCAGCATGATTAGCCTATTAGTGGCCCTCATAGGCTAATAGGAGTGGTTAGAGGGTCTTTGAGGCAGTTACCAAGTCAGTGGACGGCTTCTTGATTCAGTAGTTATAAGGGGGTTTCCTATGTTATGCCGAATGTTGGAAAACATAATGTGTTATCCGAATGTTTTGCCATCATGTTTGCACTTAATGAATTATAAGTTGTATTCTAATATTATTATAAAGTGCAAATAAAAAATAATAATTATTAATAATTAAAATCAAGCTTCTAGATGGGCCGACCTCAGGAGGAGAAAAGTATATTAAGAGGGGGCGAGCTAAGCTTCGAACCATTCAAGATATTTGATACTTGATTTGATATGCCTTGTTGTGGAGAAGCATTGGGTTTCTGCAGTCTACATTGGCGGTCTTTGGGAACGAATATCCCATTGATTTGCATAACTGAGGTAGTGAAACTATCTATTGAAGGGTTGCAGCTGTTGGAGGATATATTTCGGTCTTCTCACCATTACAAATTTAGTGGCCAAGGGCCAAATTTGTGGAGATTCGATTGGAAAATAATTGCAGATTGAGATCACATCATTTTATCATCATTTGGGACGGGTTTGGCATGATATACACATTCTGATATCTTATGAGAGTCATGATGGCGGCTAGCTAGGAGCCACGATTTTGCTCATGGAGGTCTCTTCTTGCATCGATTGATTATGGGTATTTGGGCGCTCTACTTTGTGAGGCTTGGCAACAATAATTGAGGAAAGAAACTAGGGTTTGCTGTTGTCTATAATTTATCTTTGAAGATCTGATATCAGAACAGGGGCAGCTCATGATTGGGTTTGATTTGGGCTTAGATAAGTCTTCTTCCATTGCATTCGAAGTTGCCACATCTTCATCAAGCATAGGCGAACATATATTCAAGGTTCTTGCATCTTGTTAAGTCCATTTTGCATTAGTTTATCAATTTGCATTAGGTGCTGTTGTAGATGATCATTTATCAGATTTGACATTATATTGAACATTCATTGTAAAGCCAAGAGTCTTGGCTAAACATATCAGCATTGTACTTAAGTTGTCAATCAAGAAAGGAGTAATAAGTTGCATGCCAATAGTTTGATGTAATGTTCATATCTATATTGCTCTTGATTAGTATAATAGTTTGCATGCCAAGTGTTTGACAAAATGTCAATTGGCTGTAGATGCACATTTTACATGTAGAATTCATATATTTGCAATTGAAAAGCCAAAAAGAAGTTGCATTTGCATCTAGTTCATTGCTTAGACATTGTAGTGTTTTTTGCAAGCATTTAGATTACATTTGACATCATTGCAAGCAAACAAAATTAGACTGAAACTTCAGACTAGCAAGCATAGAGGTTGTATGAGAAGTGTTTGACAATATCCCTTGAAAGCAAATTCGCATCAGAACTAGCAAGGGATATTACAAACTCAAATGCAAGCTGCCCTAATCTTCCCTCACTTTATAAATATGAGTTTGAGCTCTCATTTGCATATGGGTATTTTGGATATGGGTATTTTGGCAACTTAAGGAGACTCTGCTGGAATTTCTCCAGGATTCAAAAACCGCTGGTTGAGGACGAAACCCCTCTTCTCACGTTGCTGGTTTTGGTGGTGAGAGATTCACCCTAGTCAGATTTTGAGTGGTTCCATCCAGGGATCACACAATACTTCAACAGAATTCAGATTTTCAGGGTTTTAAAGCGTGAAAGATGGAAGATTTATATGGTATTTTGATTTGGGTTTGTTTGAGTTAGTGTGTTTTGGAGTTTGTTTCATTTTGGAGGTGATTAGTGACGTTTTTGGTGAGTTTTGAGGTCTGAAATGCAATATCAGAAATTCTGGAAACTCTGATTTTCTAGTGGATGATGGTTGAATCTGTTCATAGCTCCTTTGATAGCTGATTTATCATTCTAGGCACTTGAGCATGGGATTCTACAAACCTAGGCGCCACCTTTCCAAGCATTGTTCAGGGGTTATTGTGAAGATCTCATTTTTGGAAGCAAATCGCCCTCTTCAGGGGGCTGCACCATTCTGTGCCATCCAGTAGGTGGGTTGCTGTTGTATAGCCCTCCTAATCAGTCCATTTTCAGTATTGATATTGCTGCTCCTAGGCGTTGGAAAAGACAAGGTTTGGGAGTAATCTCTCTGCGTGGTCATGGGAGCTTTTATGCAATGATTTGCTGCTGTTATAAAGCCATTTCCAGGTCTGCAACTCTTTATTACAGATCTGAAAATACATTGTAATATTCTGATTAAAATATGAAAGCTATTGTTCTTTACATATGATCATCTTTATGAATGGTATTGTTGTATATTAGCTTTCTTCTCTTGCAATATTCTTTATGTTGTGATGCATCATGAAAACACATTGAAAAAACATACACAAACTCATCAGCAAACAGTGGTTTCAAAAAGAAAAAAACAGGGGTGCTTATTACACATGGACTGGAGGTAATATCTAGCAATCAAGAATTGATATTGTTTTAAAGACCACCAAAAAAACAATTTTTTCAAAGAAAGCTCACATACTTACCCAAGAAAATAGCAATTTATTTCTCAAATCTCCAAATATAAAATTGATAAATCCGTCAACATTGTGCCTGTGAATACAAACAAGATAATCACAATTAAAATTTGTTCAAAAATTCTATGGACAATTAAAATACCAAAGCTCGGGAACATACTGTTTAGCAGATGACCATATTCCGATTTCAAAATTCTCAAAGCAGAACTCAATGAACTCGTTGCAATAAGGCCTTCTGTACACTGCAATTTCAGAGAGAAAATCAACATCAACATCACAATTCTGAAAGGCAAAGTTAGAAGAAACTTTGGAAAAAAGCCTCCTATAAAATGCAACTATTTTGAGAAAATTAACCATCGACATGAAAATTCTCAAACCAGAATTTGATGACTACAAACTTCACCCAAGGCAAAGCCAACATCAGCATCCAGCAAGAGAACAGAGGCATTTTGTAATTTCCACAAAAATCTCTCATTAACTTTACATAAGTTTGTGTATTTCAATCTTCAAACTAACTTACCAAAATGCTTGTTGACTTTTCCATCAGCAGGACGCTTGGGGCGCTTTTCATTTCTAAAGTATGTGTCCAAAAGCAATCCATTCACATCAAGAACAAGCAATTTCTTCTTTGCAGGAAAAGCCATTGTTGTCTCTATACCAACAGCAATTTACTGCCACACCTCAGCCTTCTAGTCAAATTACCTAGATAATTGTTTAATGCTGATT
Source organism: Sequoia sempervirens (assembly GCA_007258455.2). NCBI lineage: Eukaryota > Viridiplantae > Streptophyta > Pinopsida > Cupressales > Cupressaceae > Sequoia > Sequoia sempervirens. The sequence continues at coordinate 85,095 of VDFB02281410.1, read as the reverse complement.
TCCTAACTGCAACTTGTAAAAAGGCTGCCAATACTTGTTTCTCTTTTAACTCAAAATTAGGTAGCCAAAAACCTTGTCTGGTTTCTCCAGGATTGAGAACACTGCCAGAGGACCTGACCTGACAGAGTGACCTTCCTATGCACCAAGCTTGCCAAATAATCACCACAAATTTTTTCACCCTCAGGAAGAAGAATCAACAACTTTCACAGTTGCAGACAAGTTTTATCAAAATTTATCCCCCTTTATTTGCTTCAAAACAGAAAACAGAATTAGATTTCAGTACATGGATGGAGAACCACTTCATTTAAATCCTATGTTAATAACAGGGAAGGAAACCAATGCTAATATTGCTACAAGAGACTTTAACATTTTTTATAAATCTTTTGAAACACTAAACAAACTACTAAATGCATTCAAAAACATTATATATTATTAGTCTATTAGCGTTGTCCTTATTGAATTCCAAGAATCTGAAATTCAAGAAATTTATAAATATGGTATGCTTGCAGGTTGCAGGCAAAATATATTTTAAAAGAGAAAAAGAAGAGAGAGGAGTCCTTACCAAAACATTCAAACTAGCTTCTAACTAAATCAGAAACTTCAAACAAAACCTATTTGCCGATTAATTTTCCCCAGGTTAGGGACTGCTGAGATCAGCCGTTAATATTTTTCCCCAGCTTAGGTACAGCTGGGATCAGCCTTTACATGTAGATATAAACCTGTTTGTTAGCTGTTTTTAACTCTTTTATGTTTTTTTTTATTTTTTATTTTTTTCAAATAAACCAAGTTTTCCTAGTTTGTTCCCAGATTAGCCCCAAATTGTAACCAGGCCTGTCCATTCAACCGTACCCAGGCCTCTCCTTTCGGCCCTGGTACATCTAAGGACAGATCTAGGACATACCCTAACTGTTCCCAGCCAGGCCTGGCCGGAACCAGGACTGTACCATTTAGGGTACAGCATGGTACCCTGCATGCCAGGTAACATAGAAGAAAACTACTTTAGCAAGATTATGAACGCCCAGGACCAACATTCAAAAAAATACAAAAAACTTTAGAAAAGGGTAATAAACAGACGCGAACACAACATGCCTTGCTTCAAAACTCAAAACAAGCAATCTCGCTATTTCTTAAGTTTTATCATAAATGCATCTAATGCAAATAACAAAACTAAAACAGAGAACAAGCATAGAATTTTCCAGGTATCTCTTAAGACTCTTCATATACTTGAGAGAAATCAGAATCATTCCCACTGTTTCTTAGATTTAAATTTATTTGAACAAAGTCAGAAAACACCCCAGAATAATGGCAAGCAGAGCCAGAAAATATAAGGCTCGGATTTACGAAATTAAGGATTCTCTTAAAAAACTCATTCTTGAAGACTAAACACAAAAAATTGAATATCATACTAGTTCCTTCTTACATTTACTTGAACAAAGTTCGAAGAATTCCTAGGACAGACATTTAAGGAACGAAATAGAAAGGCTCGGATTAAGTTTTACTTGAACAAAGTTCTAAGAATTCCTAGCAGAGACATTTAAGGAACGAAATAGAAAGGCTCGGAACTAACAAATTCAGGTTTTTTTAAAATTTCCATGTATTTGGAATAAAAAATATAAGAATAAAGAAAAAATTAGAAAATCATTATCACTCCACGTAACTTTACATCAACAAGGTCGGAAATTTCCATGCATTAAGCAATTTAACGCCCGAGAAGAAGAGCTGAAAAGGTTCAAGTTTCTCTTTAACACCTGTATAACCTTGAAGAGAGAAATATTTATAAACAATAAAATTTAAAAAAAAAAAACAAAAAGACAGAACATCTTCCTACTTGATAAGTTTTCGCAAATAAAGTTGAAAAATTACTGCTAAGAGCTTAAATTTCTGAAGCTAGCCTTCAAAAAACTACATGCATGCTCGGAACTCAAAAGAAGGCCTTGAGATTTTACTATTGCCGTTCCAAAATCTACCTTAAAATATTGAAGATACGCGATTACAGACAATATTCGACATTCAGCCTATAAATAAAAGCTTAAATAAGAACTGAAAAAGCTTTGTGTGTTCACATACTTGGAATCCAAAGCACTCCATTGGCGCGGCCGACAAGCACAAAATCCTTTTACAGTAAAAAGAATCAATAGAACCAAAAAATTTAGAGCAACGAATCTCCAAGAATAACAGATATGCTGCTTATTTAATGGCTTCGATTAAAAAAAAATTAAGCTTAGAAAATATTTCATTCGAATGCATGAAACCTAGCAAATCAGGTGTCCACAGAATCATATGTAAGAAGCCGTTACAGATTGAAACAGCTTCCTATTCAATCTCGTGAAGAGCAGAGAAATTGAATGTCTGGCTAACGAACGAACATAGGGTCTGTAACCCTATCGTGATTCCGCAGAGTTTGGAGCATATCCTGCTGCGTCAAAAATAAAAATTACTAAATTTAATTTTCTCTCCACTTAAAACAGAAGCCTTTTTTATTCACTGCTTTTATTGGGCGGGATACAATCCTGCGTTGTGCACCGTCAAATGCACGTGCTTTTTAACTTCGGACGGATTTACATTACTTCTTTCTGCACAAATCAATTCGATTGGATACGCAATCCAAGGGGACGAATATGAGCAAATCTATTTTCAGAGCAAGGGATAAACTTTTAACTAGGGGAGAGGGGCCCTACGTGCACACCCTAAGTTCGGAGGTCCACGTGGAGTGCCATGTGGACCTCTAAAAAAATTTAAAAATCAAGCAAATCAATAAACTAATTTTAAAAACAAAAAAATCTTTTTTAAAAATTTTAATTTCATAGGACATGTGTAAATAGTCAATTTGGTCAAGGTGTCAAAAAAAATGCCTATTTGGCCATGTGACTGATACATGCATGGGCCGACCCCCACAAGTTGCATGGCACAGCGTTTGAAGTGGACATTGTGGCCACGTTGCATTTTTATAGTCCTCCACCCTTTCAATCCAGTTGCTCGCATTAATCGTTCGCCGCCCCTACCAATTCTTTTGTACATTCGTGTTTAATGCACATCCCTTCCCATTACCTCTATGACATGTTGCGCAAATTTTGAGCACTTATGCATTGAATTCCCCTGCTACCTCACACAACTCGCCAACTTTCTCCCCTTTCAATCTACCATCTTCTCGATTGTTCTTCACAATCAGACCAAAAGGTGTTTGCTTAAGGTCTATACAACTTCAATCCCGCCACCACTACATGTTACACTTGAATACCGATCTTGTTGCAACCAGCCACTAGTTAATGCTACGCTCTAATTGTTTTATCCCTTCCAGCTCGGCCATGCAAACTCCCACGTTCTTCGACGTCATTGCAAGGAAGACACTCATGTAGGTAAACCTGCTTTTTCAATGTGCATTTGATTAATTTGGTTTACAATCCTCATTTGCTCAAAAGAAGTTGGTTTTTTGGTTTGCATGTTGTCATTGTTGCAAGTGTCTACTAGCAAGCTCCAAAATTGTCCACTAACATCAACATATGCAATTCCTCGACACCATCCATTCAACTTGGGTGAGACTGAAACCTCACTAAAGCCTTGCCATTTTTCTTTTTTCATTTTTATTTTGTTTGCAGAATTTTGTTGTGGTGTCTTTCGAAGGATTTCAAATTGCGAGGGTGCTTTTGTAAGTAATTTGTGGTGTTTATGAACACTATAAATTATGTGTTTATAAACACACTAAATGTTTCAGGAAATTAATCTTTTGTTCAAGCATGAGTGTCTTTTTCACAAGGGTTGATGTTTTTCATTTCAATAAGATTGATATTGTTGGTTTTTTCGATGCCATAGATAAATTTGGGGTTGCTCTCTCTTTCATAGATTTTGCTTCATCTATTCAATCAAATAAATATTGTTGTTTTTTTTTGTTTGCATAGACAAATTTGGGTGTGTTGTTTTTTTCATGGGTTCTGCTTCAACAATTAGGTATGATAAATATTGTTGGATTATTCGATGCCATAGATAAATTTGAGGGTGTTCTCTTTTTCATAGGTTATGCTTCATCGACTCAATCGAGTAAATGTTGTAGGTTTTTTTCAATGATAGATAAATTAGGGTATGTTCTCTTTTTCATATGTTCTACTTCATCAATTCAATCAAGTAAATATTTTAGGTTTTTTTATGTCAGACAAATTAGGGTGTGTTCTCTTTTTCATATGTTCTGCTTCATCAATTCAGTCGAGTGAATGTTTTAGGTTTTTTTGATGTCATAGATAAATTAGGGTGTGTTCTCTTTTTCATATGTTCTACTTCATAAATTCAATCATAAATATTGGTGCCATAAATAAATTTGGGGTATTCTCTTTTTCATAGGTTCTGCATCATCAATCCACTGAGATAAATATTGTAGGGTTTTTGGGTACCAATCATATTTTTGGGGGTGTTCTCTTTTTTGTCGGTTCTTTTTTAACAATTCAGTCACATTAATATTGTTGGTTTTTGGGCGACAAATAAATTTAGGGGTGCTCTCTTTTTCATAGGTTTTGCTTTATAAATTCAATCAAGTAAAATGTTAGGCTTTTTAGCTATCATGGATAAATTTGGGTGTGGTCTCTTTTTGTTACACCCCAATTGTGTAATTACTATTTACTATTACTATGTAGGGTAAATATGAATGTAATGTGAATACTGGAGATGAATAAATTGTGCTTACACTTTGTTATTGGTGCATTATGTGTGAATGTTATCTCATTTAATGTTATGCAAATGTGTGAAATGGATGGTTATTGAATTGTTATTCCAACTTTGGAGATGTATTATATGTAATGCATATTTTGTTGAATAGCTGACTACCTTGAGCACATGTTAGTGGATGCAGGTATATGTTCAATTCCTTCAGGCGGAGTGGAAGTATCACTCAGGAGAAGATCTTGGTCAGGTAACCAGTAACATAACCTATTTGAGCTTACACACACCAAACCAAAATAATTGAGTCAACTTATTATGTGGGAAGCTGGTAAGTCATCCTTAATTGATATCTCTACATTAGTAAGAGTCTTGTTATTATCGAGTGCATTATTGGGTGATGATTATCTGTTTTAGCTTATGGGTTCTTTCTTGTATTATTGTGTTTGTATTGATAAGTAGGGCGTACGTGAAATATGTATATGTACACACATACATGTCAATGGTAGATCATACACATGAAGGAACACGCACATGAGTATACATAGGTATACATACCTATGAACACTTATGGACGAGTTGCTTATATGTATGGAACTATCAATTGGATCAAACGACATGTATATGTATATGTATAAATATATCACACGTAGGTGCTTATCAATGCAATAGTAATTGTGTATGGCTATTGTGTGAATCAAATGTTTGTGTGTGTGTGTATATAGTATATACATATATCCATATGTATATATGTATCGATACATGCGTATGATGGCAAACGGGCATGCCCATATGAATGTATCAATATATATATATATATATATATATATATATATATATACAATCGATATATTGTTATTACTATGTGATTACTATCTTGCTTATACTTATTTATATATCGAATATATACATACAATATATATGTGTGTGTGTGTGTGTGTGAGATTAATATATATATAATATCTATTGCTTGGAAATCGACTATCATTAACAATGATAAAGGTCAATTATTTAACTTAATCAAAGGCCAAGTGTATATTACATATGACTGTACTTTAAGAAGCCGAATATTACTCATGTTGCCAACGCATAAAGGAACAAGTATTCTGCAAAATAACTTATAGCCATGAAGTCAATATGTGAAGGAAACTTAGTCGACACCTTATGTGGAAACATTGTGGACTTAGTAAACTTTTTGACACCTTGTCATTTGGTAAATACCTACAATGGAAAAATGCATGAAACGTTATGTATGGCAAGTCGATGACTTGGTCAAACTAATAAATGAAGTGAGTTGACTCATGTAAGACTAAGCTGGTATGAATTATGCATTGCATTTTAGTTATTGACTGATTCAACAAGTGATAAATCATGTCAAACCTGTATGACGTCTTTTTTGCTTTGGCGCTACCTTATGAATCCTACTTGCTATAGATGTCCATTGTGAAGGCAATTTGAATTATACCTTGATCATGTGTTGATTTGAAATTGTCTTTCACTGTTATCATCAAAAGAGGTCGACCTATAACACTATTTTGTTGAGTATGTTCTTCTTAGTGCGCCACCTTTTAGCTAAGTTGAGTGAGTATCTATGCATGGTGATTGTTGTTAACACGCATGCTTAATCTATAGGGTGATAAGCCTCTTTGTTGTTGTATAAATAGTAAAGAAAACTCACTTATTTGGTAGACATCCCATACGCATTGTGCTTAGTATTTTATGCATTCTTCTCTATAATTCTTATCTGCAATATTCTATTCTATTTGAGAGAGAGTTGAGTATTTGTGAGATTATTAGCATATTGAGTAAAGCACATTATCAACTTGAGAGAAGGGGAATTATTGTGGCATAGCTAGAGTCAAGCATAAGCTAGTTGTTGTTGTGGGAAAATTGATTTTCAGTCATCCGGTTGGATAAAGCGAAAACATGCATGAGGATATTTCTTCTTTATTGTTTAAGCTTTTGAAAGATTGGTTTCCATGATTGCTTTGAATTGTCTATTATGGGTACTTGCATTTAAGGAAAATAGTATTTCTTCAAAAGGAATTAGAAACTATTATATTGTTTTATGATGTGCTTGTATGTACTCCATAATAGCAATTTTGTGTTTATCATAAGTATTACATACTAGATATGATTAAACATGAGTAGCGTAAGTGTTACTCATAGCTAGGTTATTGATTTAACTAGGATAGCTAGCGACTACTCCTAGGATTGTTTATCCATTATGGGAGGTAGCTTGTACATTTATTTTGTTGAGTAGATCTATTTCAAAATTGTAGAAATAGTGATAGGCTATCTCTAGGGTTATAGATTATCCATTGAAGGAAATACCTATGCATAGTTTATGATGGCCTTAAGTCAAATCAGCCTTGAGTAGTATATGTGATAAAATGACCTTCATTTGAAGTATTGAATGAGAACACTTTGGCCAAATTAGTGTGATTGCCTTTGGCTCCACTATCAGTTTACTGTGATCCAATATTACATGCTAGTCCTAGATTGTGGGTTTACAAGTTCTAGTTATGTAGGATACAACACTATGCTCAGTTGTTTGTCATTATCTACTTACTCTACCAATCTCTTCATCAAAGGGAAGGGCCATCTATCGAATGATAGATGTACAGGGGACCGTATATGAGTCTGTGGTTGGAAGAAAAGCACTTGAGTGATGCTTCTCCTCCACAACAGGTGACAAAAGACCAAGATTTGAAAGGAGGAACCTGGACCATCTATAACTATTTGTTTCAAAGCTCGATCAAGCTATGTATGTAGCTGTGTACATTCCTGTATTATTGTGTCTTGTGAAATTATTCAATTGGAAAGGAATCCTTATTGTAAATTGTTATGGCGCCTTTGTTCATATATTCTCAATAAAGAAAATAATTTTTTTATTGCAATGGCTTGTTACATAGTTTATTTACTCACACAATGAAAACTTAGGAAATTTTTACTTCAGTGAAGGGCTAGCATGTTACATGTGGTATCAGAGCTACCAGGTTTAGCTCTGGAACCTATGAGCTCATCATTCTTTTCATCCAACGTTATTTAATGTTTGGAAATTCTTGTGCCAGGATGGTGTGTCTCAAATTAACGGCTCAAAAGTCAGTAATTAGAAACGAGCACTACCTCAAGGCCAATAAGGAAAGAGAATCCATTACTAGGACAATTGAGGGTACCAACTACAATAATGTCGTTTGGTTGAGTGATACCAAAACCTTTAATCACGCACTTTCTCGAATCAATGATGTGAAGAGAAAGATGAAAATGGGGGCCAAGTACAACTACCTACCTTCCATCTCACCAAAAAAGTCTTAGTCATTATCACTTTCTAGGGATATGCCCTTCGAAGGAAGATGGACCCTAGAGTTCTTCCAATGGCGGAAGTAATTGTAATTTCCTTGAGTAATGAATTTGAGGGATATGTACCTCATAACTATGTATCGAATGAAAAATCCAAAGGCTTCTATCCTTTTTGGGATAGGTATGAACAAATGAGGGATGAGCAACAATCTCAATCTATAGGATATACTCCATTAAGTTATGTGTCAGAGAGTGAATCTGAGGGATACACTCCACTCGAATATCTGAATAGTCACTCCATGTAATTAAAAGGATATTGAAATCCTTAAGAAATGAATAAAATCATGTGTTTATCAAAATCGTATGCTTAATCTTATGTGAAAATTCTTTATGTGTGTATGAGTTTCATTTCAATGTTTTTCATAAGATGGTAGATAACATGATTAAATCTAATATGGATAAACATTCAAGTAAAAATCCATTCTTGTGAATACGGTGAGGACACAAACTAATCCTGGTGAACGCCAAGAATTTGGGCAAGGACCCACATAAGTTGAAGCTAGACTTGACCAAATCTTGGCAAGATTAGAAAGCCTTGAGCAAGAGAGAGTAAAAGCTAGGGTAGAGAAGGAAGTTCCACATAATGAAAATGAGGGAGAAAAATCTTCTCATGGGTGTGATGAAACTCATGATCATGAGAGGGAAAATTCACCTACACCATATGAGGAAAGAAATAAGAAGTGTATGGCTTCCAAACTTTCTAGAGATATGAAGAGGATTACCCCACCCAAGTTTGAGGGAAGCGCTTAGGGGGATGGAGCTAAGGTGTGGCTTGTCCAAATGGAAAAGTATTTCAAAATCAAAAACTACATTGAGAACACCAAAGCCACTTGGGGAGCATACCAGTTAGCAGGAGAAGCCTCTAACTGGTGGATGAACAAAAAGTTGGAACTCAATATTAACTCATGGAAGTTGACATGGGGAGAATTTGTTGAGATTTTCCGTAAGATATGGTTGCCCCAACTCTATTATGACCAAAAAATCTTGGATTTCTAGAGTTTGAGACAAGTAATATGATGGTCAACGAGTATTGGGAGAGGTTTACCTGACTTCTACATTATATTCCCATATATCATAAATATGAACACTTTCGCGTAAGAAAATTTATCATGGGACTTAACAATCAAATCGAAGGAGAGGTGGATATGCATGATCCAACAATAATGGATATCGTATATGAGAAAGCAAGTAAATAGGAGCAAAAGCTCAAGGCTATGTCCACCCATCAAGAAAGCAGAGATCATAAGAAGGTTGTGGAAGTTCCTAATAAGCCAGATCCAAAGAAGGTGGAAGTTGTGCAAAATGTACCAAGGTAAAGGGAAAAAAGGATCCCACAATGATGGAAAAGAGTCTAGAAGGGAGCGAAAAAGGAATGGTCTGAGTGGTGGTAATACCAACAAAACTAGTGAGAATGCCAACAAGTCTGGAGAACCTGCAAGGAAAAGAGGATCGACTACAGGATGTTATACATGTGGAGGGGACAGTTATGCTAATCAGTGTCTTAATAAAGCTTTCGAGTCTTGACCATATGGTAATCCACTACCTACCCAACAAGTGATGTTTCAACAAAAGATACATGTAGTTGTGGATGATCGTCAAGCGGAGTATCAAGTGACTCCAATTGAAACGTCAAGTATTTTGTTTGGCTTACCCATTTATGTTCTTATTAATACTAGCACAACTAAGAATTTCATTTTACCTAGAGTAGCTAAGCAATTATCTAGGAAGGTCGGATACATGACAATGTCTTGGGATGTAGAGTATCCAAACCAAACAAGAGAAAAGGTGGAACAATGTTTGTTTGAGGCTAAGATAGAGCTACCTAGTTTTTCTACAAAAGTAAACCTATATGTCACGCCTTTAGGATCATATGATGTTATCCTGGGTATGAATTGGTTGTGGAGACATAGGGCTAAGGTATATTGCCATGCGAAAACTATAGAGTGTCTAGATGATCTTGGTAACCAAGTGAAGTTTCAAGGGATACCTAGAGATGTCAAGATTCATCAAATCTCGGCAATGCAACTATTAAGAGCTAAGAAGAAAGGGTGCAAACTCTTTGCCATCAAATAGAAGAACTTGTAGAAGATCTTAATAACTTGGAATCCTAAAGCTTCCCAGAGATGGAATATGGTGAATTGGATGAAATTGGAAAGTCGGACATGGAGAAGTATCCAATATTGAGAAAAATTTTAGATGTGTTTCCAGATGAGTTAGCAGGGTTGCCACCGAAAAGGATATTTGACTTCTCTATAGATATAGTTCCAGGGTTTGAACCTATTTCTAAGGTTCCCTATAGGATGACTACCACCAAACTAATGGAACTTAAGGCACAATTGGATGAATTGTTGTCTAAAGGGTTGATAAGACCAAGTGTTTTGCCTTGGGGAGCGCTAGTCATTTTTGTGAAAAAGAAGGATTGTACTTTGCATTTGTGCATTGACTATTGTATACTTAATAAAGCTACGATGAAGAACAAGTATCCATTGCCACACATAGATGATAATTTCCATCAAATGAGGGGAGCCACTGTATTCTCTAAAATAGATCTGAGATATGGATATCACCAATTGAGAATTAAGGATGAAGACATCTTTAAAACTACGTTCAAAACTAGATATGGACACTATGAGTTCATAGTTTTGCCCTTTGGTTTAATGAATGCACCTGCAATATTTATGAACCTAATGAATAGTGTATTTAGGGACTACCTAGATAATTTTGTATTGATTTTTCTAGATGACATTCTAATTTATTCTAGGAACAAGGAGGAACATTGCAGACATTTAGAAGTAGTCCTAGAATGACTTAGAGAACATAAGTTGTATGGAAATCTCTCTAAGTGTACCTTCTTCCAAAAGAGAGTACATTATCTTGGGAATTTGATCTCGGCAAATGGAATTTCAATAGATCCAACTAAGATCAAGGCAATACTTGAATGGCCAGTACCCAATAATGTGTCAGAGGTAAGAAGTTTCATGGGTCTAGCAGGGTATTATAGAAAGTTTGTTGCAAACTATTCCTAGATCACTTTTCCAATTACTTCTTTATAGAAGAAAGGGAAGAAATTTGAATGGACTGAGAAGTGTCAAGAAGCTTTTGACCTACTCAAAGAGAAATTGACCACCACACCGATCTTGAAAGTACCAGATCCTATGGGTAACTTTATTGTTATCACAGATGCATGCAAGGAGGGTTTACGTGGTGTGTTAATGCAATATGGGAAAGTAATTGCTTATGAATCTAGGAAGTTGAAACCTTACAAGCTGAATTATGCATCACATGATTTGGAATTAGCAATTATGGTTCACACTTTGCAAATGTGGAGCCATTACTTGCTAGGGAAACCCTTTGAGATGAAAACTGATCATAATGGGTTAAAGTACCTTTTCACTCAACCTAATTTGAATGTTATACACAGAAGATGGTTAGAGTTAATAGTTCATTATGACTTCAATATCAATTATATAAAATGGAAGAGAATCGGGTTGTCGACACCTTGAGTTGAAGACATCATATTGCTTCAATAGTATCGATTCAAATCGACTTTAAAGGACAAGTGTTGCAGAAATGCAAAGAGGATGAGTACTACTTGCAAGTCAAGCAAGCACTCACTAAAAAATCACAAGATTATAGGTATGAAGGTTTTCATTTTGAACATAATGGATTGCTTAGATATAAGGGTTGAATGTATGTACCTAATGTAGAAGAGTTAAGAAATCTGGTATGGAGAAAGTACATGAAGCACCGTACATTGGACACCCTGGAGTGACAAAGATGATTGCATATGTGAAGCCATTATATTTTTGGAAGGGAATGAAAGGAGATGTTGCTAGATTTGTGGCTAGGTGTCTTGAGTGTCAAAGGGTGAAAACAGAGCATCATCATCCTGCAAGCTTGTTATACCCCCATGATATACCTAAGAGGAAGTGGCAAGTCATAATTATGGACTTTGTGCAAGGATTGCCTATGTCAAGAAATAAGCACAATGCCATTCTTGTGGTTGTAGATAAGCTTACCAAAGTAGCACATTTCATACCTGGGAATCTAACTGATGGAGCACCCATCATAGCAAGGAAATTTTTGCAAGAAGTGTTTAGGTTATATGGAATTCTTGAGAAGATAATCTCAAATAGGGATGCACGAGTCACTTATAGGTTTTGGCAAACTTTTTTTTCTACGTTAGGGACTCAACTGAATATTAGCTCAGCATATCATCCAGAAACAGATGGGAAAATGGAAAGGGTGAATCAATTATTAGAAGACCCACTTAGAATGTATTACATGGATCAACAATACAAGTGGGAAGATTACTTGCCCTTAGTAGAATTTGCTTACAATAATTCTTACCATTCCATGATAAAAAATGGCTCCTTTCAAAGCATTATATGGTCAAAAGTGTCAAACTCCTATAAGTTGGGATAGACTTGAAGACATAGTAAGTCTTGGGCCAGAGATGTTGGTAGAAATGGAAGAGCGAGTTAAGATTGTTAAGCAAAGGTTGGTTGAAGCTAAAAATTGACAAAAAAGCTATGTTGATGCCAATAGAATGCCCCAAAATTTTGTCGTAGGTGACAAAGTGTTGTTGAGAGTGAAACCTCACAACAACTCCATTAAATTTGGAAAGTCTTCCAAGTTAGCCCCGCATTAGGTAGGACCTTTTGAAATTCGAGAGAAGTGAATCTAGTAGCTTATCAAATTGTGTTGCTACCAGCTCTTGTCGAAATGCATAATGTCTTCCATGTGTCCAACCTCAAGAAGTATATATTAGGTGATAATCATGTAATTGATGGACTGCTTTACAAGTACAGGACCACCGAGTGATAATTTTTGAGCCCATCAAGGTGCTAAAAAAATGTAAGCTTCACTTGTGTAACAAGGAGGTTCTACAATGCAAAGTCTAGTGGGACCAGTATGTAGAAGACTCAGCCACTTGGGAGGAGTATGCTAAGATTCAACAAAAGTTTCCTCACATTTTAGATGCTTTTGAGAATGCTTAAAAACAATATGTTGTTTGTTTGCTTTATTTTATGATAAAATCATTGGGGACGATGATTCACAAGGGGGGGAGTATGTTACACTCCAATTGTGTAATTACTATTTACTATTACTATGTAGGGTAAATATGAATATAATGTGAATTCTTGAGATGAATAAATTGTGCTTACACTTTGTTATTGATGCATTATGTGTGAATGTTATCTCATTTAGTGTTATGCAAATGTTTGAAATGGATGGTTATTGAATTGTTATTCTAACTTTGGAGATGTATTATATGTAATACATATTTTGTTGAATAGCCAACTACCTTGAGCACATGTTAGTGGATGCAGGTATATGTTCAATTCCTCTAGGCGGAGGGGAAGTATCACTCAAGAGAAGAGCTTGGTTGGGTAACCAGTAACGTAACCTATTTGAGCTTACACACACCATAGTAGAATAATGGAGTCAATTTATTATGTGGGAAGTTGGTAAGTCATCCTTAGTTGATATGTCTGCATTAGTAAGAGTCTTGTTACTATTGAGTGCATTATTGGGTGATGATTGTTTGTTTGAGCTTATGAGTTCTTTCATGTATTATTGCATTTGTATTGATGAGCAAGACATACGTGGAATATGTATATGTACACACATACGTGTTGATGGTAGATCATACACATGAAGAAACACACACATGAGTATACATAGGTATACGTACCTATGCACACTTATGAACGAGTTGCTTATACGTATGGAACTATCAATTGGATCAAATGACATGTATATGTATATGTATAAATATATCACAAGTAGGTGCTTATCAATGTAATAGTAATTGTGTATGGCTATTATGTGAATCGAATGTGTATATATATGTGTGTGTGTGTGTATAGTATATATATCCATATGTATATGTGTATCGATACATGTGTATGATGGCAAACGAACATGCTCATACGAATGTATCAATTTATGTATACATACGTATACATGTACATAGAGGCATACATACATACATACATATATATATGTGTGTGTGTGTGTATAGTGTGTGTATATATATAGTGTGTGTGTGTGTATATATGTATATATATGTATGTATATATATACACATGTTGATATACATATATATATGTACATGTGATTATATATATTAATATATATTTAAATAATATCTATTGCTTGGAAATCGACTATCATTAACAATCATAGAGGTTGTTTATTTAACTTAATTGAAGCCCAAGTATATATTACATATGACTGTACTTAAGAAGTCGAATATTACTCATGTTGCCCATGCATAAAGGAACAAGTATTTTGCAAAATAACTTACAACCATGAAGTCGATATGTGAAGGAGACTTAGTCGACGCCTTATGTGGAAACATTGTGGACTTAGTAAACTCTTTGACACCTTGTCATTTGGTAAATACCTACAACAAAAAAATGCATGAAAGGTTATGCACAACAATTCGATGACTTGGTCAAACTAATAAATGAAGTGAGTCAACTCATGTAAGACTAAGTCAATATGAATTATGTGTTGCATATTATTTATTGACTAATTCAACAAGTGATGAATTGCACCAAATCTATAGGCCTTTGTTGCTTTGGCTCCACCTTATGAATCCTACTTGTTGTAGATGTTCATTGTGAAGGAAATTTGAATTACACGTTTATCATCATGTGTTGATTTGAAATAGTCTTTCACTGCTATCATCAAAAGAGGTCGACCTGTAGCACTGTTTTGTTGAGTATGTTCTTAGTTTTCCACCTTTTAGATAAGTTAAGTGAGTAGTTATTCATGGTGATTGTTTTCATCACTCATGCCTAATCTGTAGGGTGATAAGCCTCTTTGTTGTTGTATAAATAGTAGAGAAAACTCACTTATTTGGGATACATCCCATATGCATTGTGCTCAATATTTTATACATTCTTCTCTATAATTCTTATCTACAATATTCTATTCTATTTGAGAGAGAGAGTTGTGAGTATTTGTGTGAGTATTAGCATATTGAGTAAAGTACATTATCAACTTGAGAGGAGGATTATTATGGCATAGCTAAAGAAGTCAAGCATAAGCTAGTTGTTGCTGTGGGAAAATTGATTTTCAGTCATCTGGTTGGATAAAGCAAAAATAGGCATGAGGATATTTCTTCTTTATTGTTTAAGCTTTTGAAACATTATTTTCCATGATTGCTTTGAATTGTCTATTATGAGTACTTGCATTTAGGGAAAATAGTATTGCTTGAAAAAGAATTAGAAGCTATTATACTATTTTATGATGTGCTTGTATGTACTCCATAGAGGTTTGTGTTTATCATAAGTATTAAATACTAGATATGATTAAACATGAGTAGCATAAGTGTTACTCATAGCTAGGTTATTGACTTAAATAGGATAGCTAGCGACTACTCCTAGGATTGTTTATCCATTATGGGAGGGAGCTTGTCTATTTACTTTGTTGAGTAGATTTATTCTAAATTTGTAAAAATGGTGATAGGTTATCTCTAGGATTATAGATTATCCATTGAAGGAAATACCTATGCATAGTTTATGATGACCTTAAGTCAAATCGACCCTGAGTAGTGTATGTGATAGAATGACCTTCATTCGAAGTACTGAATGAGAACACTTTGGCCAAAGTAGTGTGATTTCCTTTGGCTCCACTGTTAGTTCACCATGATCAAGTATTACATGCTAGTCCTAGATTATGGGTTTACAAGTTCTAATTATGTAGGACACAACACTATGCTCATTTGGTTGCCATTATCTACTTACTCTACCAATCTCTTCATTGAAGGGAAGGGCCATCTGTCGAATGATAGATGTAAGGGGACCACATATGAGTCCATGGTTGGTAGAAAAGTGCTTGAGTGATGCTTCTCCTCCACAAGCAACAAAAGACCAAGATTTGAAAGGAGGAACCTGGACCATCTATAACTATTTATTTTAAAGCTCGATCGAGCTATGTATGTAACTATGTACATTCTTTTATTATTTTATCTTGTGAAATTATTGTATTGGAAAGGAATCCTTATTGTAAATTGTTATGGCATCTTTGTTCATATATTCTTAATAAAGAAAATATATTTTTTTAAATTGCAATGGCTTGTTACATAGTTTATTTACTCACACAGTGAAAACTTATGAAATTTTTACTTCAGTGAAGGGTTGGCATGTTACACTTTTTCATAGTTTGTGCTTCATCGATTCATTCAAATAAATATTGTAGCCATTTTCAGTGATAGATAAATTTGGAGGTGTTCTCTTTTTCATAGGTTAAGCTTCATCGATTCAGTTGGGTTAATATTGTCGGTTTTTCAGTGCCATATATAAATTTGGGGGGGGGGTTCTCTTTGTTGTTGGTTATGCTTCATCAATTGAGTCAGGTAAATATTGTACATTTTTTATATGCCATGGATAATTTTGGGGGTATTCTATTTTTCATAGGTTTTGCTTCATCAATTTAGTAAGGTTACTATTTTTTTTTTGTCAATGCCATGGATAAATTTGGGGGTGTTCTCTTTTTCATAGGTTTTGATTCATCAATTAAGTCAAAAAAACTATTGTAGTTTTTTTAGGTGCCATGGATAAATTTGGGGGTGTTCTCTTTTTCGTAAGTTTTGCTTCATCAATTCAATCATGTAACTATTGTAGCTTTTTTAGGTGTCATTGATAAATTTGGGGGTGTTATTTTTCATAGGTTTTGCTTCATCAATTCAACAAGGTAAATATTGTATAGGTTTTTTTAGTGCCATAGATAAATTTGGGGGTTTTCTCTTTTTCATAGGTTCTAATTCATCAATTCAGTCAAAAAAACTATTATAGCTTTTTTTAGGTACCGTGGATAAATTTGGGGGTGTTCTCTTCATCATAGATTCTGCTTCATCAATTTAGTTAGGTAAATATTGTTGGTTATTTGAACACTTTTCTATTTTAACCTATAATTTTGTTTTCACACCAAAGGATCTCTTAGTTCAAATAAATATGGAATTGTGTTCCTTTATTGTCATAATATTTAGGAAGTTGTAACTAATGATAGTCAAACTAAAGGTTAACTAGTAATACATAATTGAAGGTCAAAGATTGAATTAAGAAGGTAGTTTGAACATATTTCAAGAACGAGGAACATTACCTTGAAAGTGAACTATAACAAGGTCTACAGACAAAGGGATTCTATTATTTTAGTATGAAGAACCAAGTATGTTAATGTTTTTCTTTAACCTATTAGTTCACTATGTTATATTAACGATTGATTTTATATGCTTGCACCTCTCAAAGTTGAATACAATAATTGGTATTCCAATTTTTGTTTGGTAATACTAGTAGAGATAATCATGTTCATACACAACAACATATTGGGATTACAATATGAAGAATTATCTATTGGTTAAATGTGTATTGGATAGGAGTTTGAATTGTTTTATTGGTCTCTTATTACTTGCATCTATCCATATAATGAATGTAATTTTAGAACTTTAATGTGACACCACTCTTGCAAGATTAAATTTTACAATTCAATATTATAATAAGATTGCATAATAAGTTGAAGTCAATATTACTATTATTCTAATATGGCAAGGTTAGTGTAGGTGATTGTGTATGAACACGAGTATCATTTTTGTCTTAGTAATGTCATTATGAAGGGTTTGTAAATGTTTATTATTCCTTATATTCTTATATATTAAATTTAGTGGACTTGTGCCTCTAGAAACCAAACATTAGGGTTAGATTTTTATATATTATCATAATAGTCGATATGTTTAAGAAGATCTATTCAAATTAACTAATTTTATCTTGTCCCATGAAACCCACCCTCCTCTCTTCCCACCAACTTACTACTACACAACTAAGTAGTTTTATACTTAACCCATAAGAGAAGTTGTGAATCTAGTTTATTTTCATATATTATGTTGCTACATTCAAATACCAATAGAGAACATGACTTGTTTGTTTATTATTATACATATTATGTAAAGGTCTTATAACTTACGAAGTACCTCTATTTGTGATTATCTATTTAACCATTAAAAAGTAATAGTTTGCCACCTGTGAATCCCTAATCCAAATACCTGCAAAACACAACAAATGAATACATTAGGAGATCAAATGCAAGTAAGAACAAGGATTCCCCATGAAATCCATTAACAAAACTCAAAATAGGAATGAAGATAAGAAAATAAAGAAAGAACAAGAAAGTAGATTAAATCCTATTGAAAGCAATGCAAACTCTTGATCCCATGGGGGAATTGGTGCCAATTTGATGTGAAAATTGGCCCTTTTCCCAACTCCAATGCTAGCTTTGATGATTTGATGAATATTGTGATCCACTTTGATGAAGATTGATGAATGCTCCAAGCTAAAATCTGCAAAAACCTAGCTATGATTCAATGAGATGGATGAAATTGCTATAAATTTGAGTATAGTAAGTTTACTCAAGTTGTGGATGATGAAATGAGGATATGAGCTCTTTATTTATAGAATGCCAAGATGGATGAATGTCCAAAATAGAGCAATGTGGGTATAACATTCATCCAATGACATGATGCCACTTGTTAACATGTGAGAGGATGAAGGTTGAGCAAATTTTGAGGATTGTGCCAATAAATGCATAAATTTGAATTTCAAATTTGTTGAAATGACTTGAAAGGGGGGAAGAAAGAAAGCATTAAATGCCACTTAGCTCAAGGCAAAGGACATGTCAACTCACATTTTTGAATTCAAATTTAGGAATATTCCTTCAAAGATGCCATGTGAGGAAAATAGGGATTTAATAAATCAATTAAATCTATTTTCATGTGCAAGTTGCAAAATCTAGAGGATGGGACATGATAAAAGATTAAATTAATCAAGGGTCAATTAATTTAATAGGATATTAGATGATGTGACTTATTTGACTTAGATTTTAGGATTTATTTAAATCAAATAATGAGAAGAATGTGATAAGATATTAATCAAATAAAGATTTTGATTTATTTAATTAAAAGGAGTTGATGTTTAGATTAAATTAAATAAGACTTTAATTTATTTAATTTAATAGATAGACTTAGAGATTTAATCAAATAAAATTGATTATTTAATTAAATTAGATAATTAGATCAAGAAGATTAATTTAATTATCAAGAAGAGGTGACTTAATTAGATAAAGTGATTTATTTAATTAAGAGAGGAATATTGATGAATTTAATCAGATAAGGAGATTTGATTAAATGGTTAGACCGAGGGATAATTTAGGATGAAACGATGTTAGTGGATTAAGATCGAGTGTGCGATCAATCTGTATAATTTCGATGTCTACATTTTGCCCCTCTTTGAAGTGATGCACTTGTTGCGTTGGTTCAAAGAATAACCTTGTCCTGATCAAAAGTCAAAATTTCTCTAATTTTTTTGGATGCCTCACTATTGCCCTAGCAAAAGAATTATGCTGGTATACTGCCCCCTTGAGAGATTGGGTGAAGAGGTTTGATTTGAGGGTCGATCTTTCGAAAAAGAGGTTCAAGATCAGTTCAACTCGAATATTTGATGTAGATAGATTTGATGATGTAGACAGTCATTAGCCATGGGTAGCCTCATGCCTATTTTGATATATTACACCCACTTGATCCTGATTTATACCATGACAGTTACATTATTGATGATGAGATGATTATGATGTTTATATGTAATGGAAGATATGATGATGTATGGATGGTATGGATGTACATGATTTGATATGATGATGCTTTTATGATTATGCAAATAGATGTTAAATGCATGGTTTATGAGATGTTTAGAATAACCAATCTATATTATGTAATGATGGGGATGAATGCATGTGGTATGATTAATGCTTTCTATATGATATGATATTCATTATGCAGTATGGTTTTTGGATGCAGGATGGATGCATTAATGATGATTTATTATTAACTGTCATGGTACCATGTTAGCGCGAATAGCAAGAGATAGAAGAAAATAAGAGATTCCAACAAGACATGAGATGATGATGATGATGATGATTACTTGCCGAGGAGTTGGGATTTTCAAAGGGCCAATTATCTTATGTTTAATAACACACGTGGTATGATGCATCAAGGAATAGACAACCAGGATGGCGTGGTACTTAGTGTGATGGACTTTGACTCGACAATCAGATAGGAGTATTCTTGTTCACACCTGACATATGGAAACCTTGCTAGGATGTACTTCAAAAGTTTCAAACACCTCAGACCAAAACACGGAAAGGTAAACCTATCCCTATAATAGTCAACAAGTTGCCCTAGACCTCTTCCATACATACCTAACAAAGCAAGTATTCGCCAAGGTTATATTACAAGAACATCCAACAAGCACAACAGACAAAAAATAATGATCATTGCCCCATTCCTATTTCTCTAAATCCTTTGTTTTGGGATATCATCGAGACATCCTTGGAATGAGCGCAAATAAGATAAGTCAAAAGATAAAGTCCAAGTAGACAATCAAACTAATGCTCTTCAATACCGCTAACGGAAAGAGGATGTGTTTTCTAAGATGATAACTGAAACTTATTGCCAAAAGATAATGCCCATTGTAGGAAGGATTCATCCTAGGACATGTTAGTGGATGGTGGCATGTCATTTCGTTTATAAGGAATGATTGATATGGGACAAATTTAGATGATGAGTTACCAATACGAAGAGATAACCAACTTGCTTACTTACTGACTTAGACTTTAGACCTGACATTTTGAGTTATGCATTTAAACTGCTAGACTTGTTTCTGACTATTTTACCAAAGGTTGACGATGACGATCAGTTTATTATGGATGGTGCTTATTGTGGGTGCAAGCGAGATGAGGTGGATGGATTTTTCAAATATTTGGATGTTTTTGATGTTTTTGGAATATTTTGAGGCTATTGTTGGTATTTTTCAATGTTTTCAAATGTTTTGATTTTCAAAATTTTCAATGTTTTTGGGATTTTTTGAGATTTTGACCAATATACTAACCTAAAGACCTATTCTAGGGGCCTTGGGGGCTGATCAACAGATTAGTCTTGCCTACGTTATACATGCAGAGACCACGTAGTTCTACTGACGACTCGATTGATTTACAGAGGGCGATATACATGATGAGATGTCAGTTTATTATGACAGACTCCTATAGGACTGACCTAAATGTCTCGGGGGATGATCAAAGATCAACCTTACCTACTTTCAAGCTCAAAGACGATGTAGTTTGACAAGACGACCCTGTTTTTGACTTTTTGAATGACTTTTTGACCTGTTTTTGACTTTTTGAATGACTTTTTGACCTATTTTTGGATTTTGATACGTTTTGAATGTTTTTGGATTTTCTAATGTTTTGATATTTTTGGAATTTTTGATTTTCTAATGTTTTCAGATTTTTTGATTTGAGGACTTTAAGAATATACACAAATCCAATCCGATGAGAACATGCCCCCAGCGCGATGCAATAGACTACTCCAATAAAGGCAGGACAAACTGACCTTGAGGATGGGCCGAGTAGTACTAGGAGGGATCATGATACAAACACAGGACCAAGCTATGGTGCAGATGCGAGTGGATGTGTGATGGATGGAGACTCGAATGCGATGGATGGTGGAAGCGAAATGGATGGATGATGTAGATCAAGCCATAAAGATCCTGGTGGATGGAAAGTGCTTATTTACACACGGTGCCTGTTTGCCAGGTTTTCACCGAGGTACTTTGAAATATTCTGAGCCAATTTTTTTGATTTTAACAAATTACAAATTACAATCAATGCACCTGTTAAGGTTAGCAGTTAAACCAAAACGTGCTGAAACAAATCTAACCAGAATGTACACCAGGATCCCGATGTGGGCAAGGTGTGAGCATTGGTCAGAGGATCTAAATCAAATTGCTTATGCAGGAACTCTAACCAAGAATGGCACCGATGATGGCGAGCATATGGTCAGAGGGTCTTCTACTCTAATTGCTGAAAGGGAACTCGACACCAAGTATGTGCTACCCAATCCAAAATGGAGTGAGGGGCGACCATACGATGAAGTGTTACAAAGTACAATGCTTGAAAAGAAATGCTGAGAGCTAAAAATACTCAACACCCAGAATGTGCTTTCTGACCCAGGGAGGGAAAGTAGCTACCATAGGGCAGAGATGTGAGATATTATTAAACAACTATAGAATAAAAAATGAGCATTACAAATCAGAGTTGAACAAGATAGAGAATTACTGCCAGTACTACTATCAGTTTACAAATGAATCTCATCTGCCTGCCAAGAGCATAGAAATGTGAAAGATTAGAAGTACATAATATAAAGGACTCTCCTTGGCTTGACCAACGATGCCAAATCAATAACTTCTCTCAAAGATCATAATGATAATTTTGTTTTCACAGATCTGCACTTACAGATGAATAACCAGCAGCCTACAAACTCATATAAATGTTCATAACTCTCTCAAAGATCCTCTGATGGATGTGAAATGAATTGCAATACACTCTAATGACACAGGCGACCAATTCAAGCACTAGAAACTAATCAAAAGACTCAGATTTAATTTGCACAGATTCCAAGATTGTCTCAAAAGGAACGACCAAGCTGAAAAGTTTGACCTCTCTCTAAAAATCCAAAACTTAACTAAAAATTCTGAAACTTAAACTAGTGATTCGCCCTCCCCAGACAATGGAATATAGACAACACCCAGAACAATCTTTTTGTATTTTTTTGACTTATGATTAAAAACATGGATCTGCTGTATCAAATAAAGTAGTATGCTGAAAACCACTAATATGCAAAATAGATCTAATAATGCACAAGCTGAATACAATGCTCAAAACTAAATGCAAACTCACAAATCTATCTTAAATCACCACTAGTCACTGTCTTTCAAGCGAGAAGCAATGCCCAAGCTAGGAGGCCTTCATTCCTCGAAGCAATCCCAAAGCCAATCCGGCAGCATAACATTCCTGTAGATAAAAGATCCCAAATGATGATCAAAGCCTTCCTTTTATAATTTTCTCGTTGACTTCTCAAAACCCTAAACTCCTCTTCAAGACATAAACCCTAATCTCTTTCAAAGATGGCGTTCATTTCCTTCAAGCTCAATATTGACTTTTAATTAAAATCAATACTTTAATAAATGCGTCCACTTTATAGCTTGTTTTGACTTTGGGTAAAATATAAAATATAAAATAATCTTTAATGAGGCGCCACCCTCAAAAAGACCACTTTTCAAAACAACATAAAGTCAATAGACTAGGCCAAGGGGTCAACGTTCGAATATAATATTAAAACGTGACTTTTAATTAAATATATCAACTTATCTCTCCAACTGTGCCCTGAAGCCAATAATGACCAAGTCAACTGACCAAACTGAAGTAGGAAGTCAACCATTGAACCCAACTAAAAAGCCAGAAATAGAATTTACTAAAAATAATAAATTCCGAAGATGCTCAGAATGTCGAGACGAACATACCACTGCGAAGCTCTCTGAAAACCCAAAAAGAATCGCCATTGAATCCACCAACCGAGCAAAGACATCCTTAAAAATAGGAAACCCTAATTTTACCTTCCGACTAGCCGGGTTTCAGGAAAAGGCCATGGTCCTGGAAAGATCATGCTCGAGAAGGGGACATTACAATCCGCCCTTCCCAAAATTGCTTGTCCTCAAGCAATACCACCACAACTCCAAGAATTTTAAAACTAATCCATACGCAACAAGTATGATCCCTGGTTCCCAAACCAATCGCAGGAAGGACCCACCATGCCGATGCTACTCCACTCTGATCACACCCGTGAAATCATCATGCCTATGCTGCACTAACCTTCCTTGTAACCCCAAAGTGTTACCATCCATGATACTCAACCGAAAGATCTTAAAGGAGGGGAATCACAATCATGCAACATCTCATGTCCACGATGCCCCGAATTAACAGTATCAACCATACTACTGTCAATCACAATTCTAAGCAATAGGAAAGATAGTCTACTCAAATCAAAATCGAACTCCTCAGCATACCTCCACATGGTAACAAACGGAACCATGACTGCAAATGTGACATCTACAAATCTTCTTGCAAGGAGGAAAGCAATCCTTTGCAAGAGCTCAATGAACTCATACTCATGTCTCTGCATGAAGCTACTATGCCTCATCTGAATTATATTGACACAACCATGAAGACTATAGAAAACACTCATAGTCCCAACCCCGTGAGTCTTAGAATGGTGAACCAAAGCATGTGAGAGACTGCTGTCCTGAATCAACACTGAGAGTAAACTGTCAAAGTTTACATCACCAACCATCATAAGATGAATTTGGAGAGTAGGAAAGGTGTGAAGGAACAAATAATTGCTGCTAATCAAGGCTAGGATCAGTGTAGTGCAATCTGATTCTCGAGTCCTACACAAAGGAAAACAACAACACCACTCAAAATCCCAAGCATGAGCATGTGAGATGACCATCGAGCTGCAAGGTGACACTTCCCAAGTGGTTGGAAAACATGCTAGATCCATCTCCATGAGAAAACTACCACTTCTTTGATCAGGAGTGATGAACCAACTCTCTTGAATGCGAGAAATGCAACATGTAAGGTGGCTGGTCTGCCTCAAACTAGCAAGCTCGAGTCTCAACATCTATCCTGGTCTTAGCCGAGAAACACTCTCAAGAGCAACCAGTCGTTCATTTCTCCAACCCATACTCAAAATTTCTCTCCAACCCAATTTTTGATGAACAAATAACCCCATCAAGTGGCGGACAAGGAAAGGAACAACATCAACAAATTTGGAAATTGGATCCTTATTCCTCCAATAGCCCTTTCCAAATGTAATAAGCTTTATCAAGCCAAGTTGAGAATCCCAAGCACAGATACCCAACTAAAAATGATTTTCAACACAATGCAAGGTAATCTCAATGCATCCCCAAGAGCTAGTAAGGATCAAGTGTATACTGAAGAGATTGATGCCTCCTCTATTGAACCCTTGAAGCCTATCCATGAAAGTTTCAACAACAAAGGAGCATGAAGTATTAAATAACCTCAAAACCAACTCCAAAAATGGACTAATAAATGCCAAAGCATCATTCAACCCAAGGGATGGATTGATAAGCATACAAACACTGGGTTCTAGTCCATTTTTCTTCCCTACTTCATGAGTAACAAAACTGAAATCTTTGCTCCTTGCTGCTGTAATGAAGTTACTAGCAGCTACCAAGTCTTGCTTTGTTAACACCTTGGTGTTGGGGATGTTGAAATCTCCTCGAATCAACACTTCCCATGTAGAGACTCCATCCTCAAACCCACTTATGCATCCATTACTACTCAACATACGTGGCACATCCTCATGGAGTGATATCAAGGCATCCTTAGATTGGAGTTCATGCTTGACCTCATGCTTGGTCACTTCACTACTTGACTCATTTCTCAAAACAAAGAGAGGATTGTCATAAGTTGCTTCAGCACCCACTTCAAAGAAGGGATTGTCAAAGACTTGGAATCCATTCCTTTCGTCTCGCTGCCCCAAATCTGCACATGTAACTTCTGACTTTCTTGAAATGCTTTCAAGATCAAACTCCTCTTGAAGACAGTCAAGATCTCCAATCACTTGATGGATTTTTTCAACTCTTTGTGCATCCTCTTGCTCCTTGAAAAGTTTGAAATCTGCAAACTGGTCTTCAACCTCTGTTAGATCCAACTGAGTTTCTTTCAACTCGTCCTTTATTGATTTAAGCTCCAAAGTGAGCTCGTCAATCATACTCTCCTTTTCATAAAAAGCACAAATGGCCTTCTTTGCAACTTCAATGACATGATCCCGTTCTCCAATAGAGTGTACGTACTTGGACTTCAAGGTCTCCAAGGAATCTCTGATAAGTTGCAAATTAGGAAGATTAACTTCATCGGTCACTCCTCTATGTCTCTCTTCAAGCTGAGCCTTCCAGTAAAGCTCTTCAACCAAGCTATGTGCGTAGTCAAATAGGGATAGAGCTTGCACTTCCTTGTCAACGAACACCTTGAATTGTCCTTCCCACTCATAAGAATGCAAAGATGGTGAATTGTTGGTTGGCTGCTCTTCAAAATCAGAACTTTGTTTTGTGACATCGCTGTCCTCAGAGCTGCTCTGACCTTCTTGTCTTTCATCCTCAACTAACGGAGAATGTTCAGTGTCATCGAGAGGGACATACTCCACAGTTTCTTCATCCTCAAGCTTGCAATCAGCTTCTTTACTTGGTAGATCAGCCTTGTAATCTAAAACCTCATTGAACCTTTCTTCTTCAAAAGCCGTAAGGTCTTCAAACCCTTCATCCACCTCACTGTCATCTTGATCAAAGGCTATGGCAGCCCTTGACTCAAATGAACAATCATTGAATGCTGGTTTGAAAGTTTTGAAAGTAATAGAATTCTCCTTGGTGGCTGCAATCAACTTGAAGGGATCACCATGGAACTCTTCAGAGTAAGATTCTTCATCCAAAAAAACTTCTCCTTCGGCCTCCTCATCGCTTGCAAGGCAGACAATATTTTGGTCTTCATCAGGATCAAAGGGAAATTCATCCCACAAAGGTTCTTTGTTATACCTCGGTGCCAACACACCTGGATCCCAAATGCCAAGGGGTTGACGAACATGATCAACAGGAAGAGGTTTTTCATGCTTCATTGGAAGTATTGACTCAATGAATAAGTCAGATCCTGAATCTCTTAAGCTAATATCTTCAAAAACATTTTCTTCCAATGGTTTGGTTTGCTAGTCAAACCCAAATCCAACAATGTCATCACCGAAATGAAGTGAAGATTCTTTGATGCTGCTTGTTTCAGAAACTTCACCTTCATTATCTTTTATGGAACCATCATGAGAAAGTATGTCGCTGATTTCCTCATGTGGAACTTCTTGGGGATTTGAGATAGCAACAAGAGTAAAACTATCCACCACCAATTCTTCAACACAAGGTGGTACTGTCATGTTGGAAACATTACCAACTTTATCACTTTGGCAATGCTCATAGGCTGATTCAACGGGACCACAAGTATTTCCTTCTACTTGCTCTTCTTCAGCAAACTCATCCCATACAACAGTACTACTTAAATCTTCAGTGAAGCCCTTAGCTTCTAGACCTCCATAGGTTGAATCCTTATTAGGATTCAAGACTGTCGTTATGTTCTTTTCACCAAGCTGATCTTCATCACTTCCTATTACATGCAAGTCAAGGGAAGTATTATGGGGTTCTACTCTTAACTCTTCACTTGCCCCGGTATCTTCATCAAGCTCACGATCATTCTGATGTGGCATATGCACCTTTCTATCTCGACTTTCAAACTTAGCATAAATCTTTCTGACTCCCCATTTTATGTCAGGATCCTTCATTAGCGTACACAATTCATGCATTAACTCAAGTAGTGACTTCTCTGTAGTCATCTTTATCTGTACATAGTATCTGGTATCTTTGTCACTCATCTGTCAAATGAACTTTGTTGGGTACAGGATGGGAGGATCTTGGCTTTGATACCACTGAAATATTCTGAGCTAATTTTTTCGATTTTAACAAATTACAAATTACAATCAATGCACCTGTTAAGGTTAGCAGTTAAACCAAAACGTGCTGAAACAACTCTAACCAGAATGTACACCAGGATCCCGATGTGGGCAAGGTGTGAGCATTGGTCAGAGGATCTAAATCAAATTGCTTATGCAGGAACTCTAACCAAGAATGGTGCCGATGATGGCGAGCATATGGTCAAAGGGTCTTCTACTCTAATTGCTGAAAGGGAACTCGACACCAAGTATGTGCTACCCAATCCAGAATGGAGTGAGGGGCGACCATATGGCAGAGTGTTACAAAGTACAATGCTTGAAAAGAAATGTTGAGAGCTGAAAATACTCAACACCCAGAATGTGCTTTCTGACCCAGGGAGGGAAAGTAGCTACCATAGGGCAGAGATGTGAGATATTATTAAACAACTATAGAATAAAAAGCGAGCATTACAAATCAGAGTTGAACAAGATAGAGAATTACTACCAGTACTACTGTCAGTTTACAAATGAATCTTTTGCCTACCAAGAGCATAGAAATGTGAAAGATTAGAAGTACATAATATAAAGGACTCTCCTTGGCTTGACCAACGATGCCAAATCAATAACTTCTCTCAAAGATCATAATGATAATTTTGTTTTCATAGATCTGCACTTACAGATGAATAACCAACAGCCTACAAACTCATATAAATGTTCATAACTCTCTCAAAGATCCTCTGATGGATGTGAAATGAATTGCAATACACTCTAATGACATAGGCGACCAATTCAAGCACTAGAAACTAATCAAAAGACTCATATTTAATTTGCACAAATTCCAAGACTGTCTCAAAAGGTATGGCCAAGCTGAAAAGTTTGACCTCTCTCTAAAAATCCAAAACTTAACTAAAAATTCTGAAACTTAAACTAGTGATTCGCCCTCCCCAGACAATGGAATATAGACAACACCCAGAACAATATTTTTGTATTTTTTTGACTTATGATTAAAAACATGGATCTGTTGTATCAAATAAAGCAGTATGCTGAAAACCACTAATATGCAAAACAGATCTAATAATGCACAAGCTGAATACAATGCTCAAAACTAAATGCAAACTCACAAATCTATCTTAAATCACCACTAGTCACTGTCTTTCAAGCGAGAAGCAATGCCCAAGCTAGGAGGCCTTCATTCCTCAAAGCAATCCCAAAGCTAATCCGACAGCATAACATTCCTGTAGATAAAAGATCCCAAATGATGATCAAAGCCTTCCTTTTATAATTTTCTCGTTGACTTCTCAAAACCCTAAACTCCTCTTCAAGATAGAAACCCTAATCTCTTTCAAAGATGGCGTCCATTTCCTTCAAGCTCAATATTGACTTTTAATTAAAATAAATACTTTAATAAATGCGTCCACTTTATAGCTTGTTTTGACTTTGGGTAAAATATAAAATATAAAATAATCTTTAATGAGGTGCCACCCTCAAAAAGACCACTTTTCAAAACAACATAAAGTCAATAGACTAGGCCAAGGGGTCAACGTTCGAATATAATATTAAAACGTGACTTTTAATTAAATATATCAACTTATCTCTCCAACTGTGCCCTGAAGCCAATAATGACCAAGTCAACTGACCAAACTGAAGTAGGAAGTCAACCATGCTGAACCCAACTAAAAAACTGCCAGAAATAGAATTTACTAAAAATAGTAAATTCCGAAGATGCTCGAATGTCGAGACGAACATACCACTGAAGCTCTTTGAAAACCAAAAGAATCCGCCATTGAATCCACCGCTCCGAGCAAATACATCCTTAAAAATAGGAAACCCTAATTTTACCTTCCGACTAGCCTTCGGGTTTCCAGAAAAAGGCCAACGGTCACTGGAAAGATCATGCTCGAGAAGGGGACATTACATACTTGCCCAAAGTGCCACTGAAGTGGTTTTCACTAGAGGACGATTTTTATCTTTATTGTTTTCAATCCTTTTTTTAATTTTTTTGGATTTATTGCTTTTTTTGATTTTTTTGTTGTTACCAAGACGCTTGTTTGCCAGGTTTTCGCCGAAGTAACCATTTTTTCAGGACTTTTTTTGATTTTCTGAATTTTTTGGTTCTATACCTTAAAGAAATTAGGCATAAAACTTTTTGAGATGGGAGCTATTCATGGGCTTCTGCAGAGGTTCCCCTTCGGGTGTTGATAGCTGATATGCCCCTGATTTATAGATTGTTGTGACAATGAAAGGCCCTAACCAATTGGGTTCAAACTTGCCTTTGTTGCTGGGATTCGAGACATTCTTCTGATTTTCTTTTAAGACCAGTTCTCCAACTTAGAAAGTCCTGCTTCTGATCTTCTTGTTGTAGCTTCGTTTGAGTCTATTTTGATAGACTTGTAGATGATTCAAAGCATCTATGCATCTCTCATCTAGTAGCTCCAACTCATTTAGTCTTGACACCTGGTAGTCCTCATCAGTGATGAGGTTTTGTAATGATATTCTAAGGGATGGGAGCTCGATCTCAATGGGGAGTATGGCTTATGATCCATAGACAAAGGAGAATGGGGTGGCACCGGTGGGTGTACGAATGCTGGTTCGATAAGCCCAGAGGGCGGGATTAAGTGCTAGTCACAACCTGCGTCATTGATTATTTTCTTGAGGATTTTGAGGATGGTTTTGTTCGTGGCTTCTGCTTGGCCATTACCTTGGGGATAGTATGGGGTGGAGAAGTGATGCTGGATTTTGAATTTCTCGCACAAGTCGCGAACCTCCTGGTTCTTGAATGGTGTCCCATTATCTGAGATAATGGCTTGTGGAACACCGTAACGACATATGAGATAGTTCAGGATAAATTTTGAGATTTGTTTCCCAGTGATATATGTCATGGGTATGGCTTCCACCCACTTTGTGAAGTACTCAGTTGCAGTTATGATGAATTTATGGCCATTGGATGAGGTGGGTGAGATTTTCCCAATGAGATTGAGTCCCCACTACGAAAAAGGCCATGGTGTGACGATTGGGTGAAGCTCTTGGGCTGGAGCATGGATGAGGTCCCCATGCTACTGACATTGTAAATACCTTTTAACATGATCATGCGCTTCTCTTTCCATTGTGGGCTAGTAATACCCCAGCCTCAGTAGTTTCTTGGCGATGGTCATTCCACTCAAGTGTGAGCCACAAATATTGTTATGAACGTTGGTTAGAGCGGTTAATGCCTCCTCAGCATTTAGACAACGTAGCAAGGTACCCTCTATGCTTCTATGGTATAAGGTACCACCTAGGATGACAAATCTAGATGTCTTTTTGATAAAAGGTTCATTTTAGGCTCGATGGTAGGTCAACGGGTATGACTCCTATGCGAAGATATGTGTAGATGTCATGATACCAAGGATCGCCAGGACCAACGATTCGACACACATATTCCAATTCTGGTACCTCGAATGTGGGAACAAGAAGTTGCTCGATTAGAAATTCATATTTTGGTACGTTATGAGGGATGTCTAATAGGGACCCAATTGTAGCCATGGCGTCAGTTGCTCTGTTGTTAGTTCTTGGAATCTGCTCAAATGTTATGTCAATGAAGGATTCCTTTAAAGTCTCCACCAGTTTCTTATATGGGGTTAGCTTGTCATCCTTAGTATGATATTCATTATTGACCTGATTTATGATCAATTGAGAGTCTCCATTTACCTTGAGAGCTATGATATTCCATTGTACTACTATCCTGAGGCCTATAGTCAAAGCCTCATATTCTGCTATGTTATTTGTGCAAGGAAATGCTAGTTTGTATGACCTTGGTATGCAGTCCCCCTGTGGGGTGATGAAGAAGACACCAACTCCTGATCCATGTTGTGTATATGAACCATCAAAGTATAGTTTCCAGTGGTCCGCTATGTTGAGGTTAAAAATGGATTCATCTAGGAATTTTGATACAAGAGGGTTCTCAGAATAAATGGGTGCTTCTACTAGTTGATTTGCAATAACTTGACCTTTGATTGCTTTCCTTTCTACATACTCAACGTTGTACTCTAACAATATCATTACCCACTTTTTCATTATGCCTGTGAGCATTGCCTTGGATAAGAGATACTTGAGGGGGTCAATTTTTGTGATGAGCTTTATCTTGTGTGCCAACATATAATGTCTAAATTTTTGGGATACAAACACCACAGCGAGGCAAGCTTTCTCGATGAATGAGTAATTTAGCTTGTGGCTAACCATTGTCCTGCTGATATAGTAGATAGCCCTCTCTATTCTGTTTTCATCATGTTGAGCCAAGAGAGCTCCAAGGGTTGCTGCTGTTGCTAACACATATAAGATTAATAGCTTTTGTGGGATAGGTGGCATTAACACTGGTGGTGTCAGTAGATATTCCTTGATCTTGTTGAATGCCTCTTCGCATGTTGTATCCCATTTATATGCTACCCCCTTGTGAAGTAGGTTAGAGTATGGGTTCTACTTGTCTGCCAGTTGTGCTATGAACTCTTAGATGGATTGAAGTCGACCCTAGAGACCTCTCAGTAGTTTTAGTGTCTTTGGTGCTTCCATCTCGAGGATTGCTTTTACTTTCGTTGGATCCACCTCGATACCCCTCATGGAGACTATGTATCCTAGTAGTTTACCTGATTGTACGCCAAAGACACACTTCTTGGGATTTAGTCTAACTTTGTATTCCTCCAGTCTGTTAAAGATAGCACTTAGGGTTGCTATATGATCTTGTCTTTTCCTTGACTTGGCTAGGATGTTGTCGACATAGTCTTCAACTATTTTGTGAATCATGTTATGGAATATTAGTGTCATAGCCCTTTGGTAGGTTGCTCCTACATTCTTTAGGCCGAATGGCATCATGTTTTAGCAATAGGTCCCCCATGGACAAGTGAAAGTTGTCTTGTGTTGATCTTCTTTTGCTATCATGATCTGGTTGTATCCTGAAAATCCATCCATAAGTGATAGCATCTCATGCCCTGCTGTCATATCTACTATCATGTCAATGTTGGGGAGCGGGAAATCATCCTTGGGACATGCTTTGTTCAAATCTCTGAAATCTGTGCAGATTCTGATAGCTTCGTCAGGTTTTGAAATAGGTACCAAATTTGATACCCATTCTAGATAATCGATTGGTCAGATAAATCCTGCATCCAACAACTTTTTAAGCTTTATTTTGACCAATAAGGCTATTTGAGGATGCATTTTTTGGAGTTTTTATTTAACGGGCTTTGCCTCTGGATACACTGCTAAATGATGGACAACTGTCTCTGGATCTAGCCTTGGCATATCAGCATAACTCCATGAGAAGTTTATTTATCTTTCCTTTAGGAATGCTGCTAGGAGTTCTTGCTCTTCTGTTAATAGCGATTCCGCATAGAATGTGATATGCGAGGTCTCCTCTATTCCTATGTTGACCGGATTGCATTTAAGACTATTGATTTCTCTTGATGAATAGCTCTTAAGGGAAGATTGAATCCTTCATCCTCAGGCACCTCGGAGAGGTTTTTATCATTGGATACATCCTTTCTTTTTACTATTTTGTTATCAGAGAGTGCCACGGTGTGGTTTTCACTCAAGGACTTGGATATGATTCTTAGTTTCTCACTTTTGTGGCTAAAGGATTCAATCGTTTCCCCATAATAGGCATGTGTGTCCAACTCCATTATAAATCCTGCCTTGTGATCTCCATCTGGAATGTTATCCCTCAATCCCATGAATTCTGTGAGCACTTCATCATTTTTGAATGTATCAAGAACTGGTGGTCCTCGTTGGTCATGGTCGATCAGTTAGGGGTAGACTAAATGAATCTCATGATTTTGACTATCTGGTTCAAAGGATATGGTACTAATCATACACAGGGTGGTATCTTTGAATAGCCTAGGTAGATTGGATAAGGTATCTTCGTCATCGCTACTAATATAGGGCTCAGTTATGAAATTATGTGTGTCCCTACCTGTGACTATTGGTGAGTGTACTTGTACAAGTACTGGCTGAGGAGAAACATTAGCAGCTCTAATCGGAGGACTTCAGCCACGTATGGTTATTCTTAGAGTGGCACATCCAAGACCAAGATTTGTTATGGGTCGTGTCTCTGGCATGATAGGTATTATGAGCTCATTGTCATTTTGTCCCAGTCTTTGATTTCGGTCATAGCCCATTGCAAGCATCATGTGTAGGCCCTTGCTTCTTTCATCCATTGGTAAATTAGCTACCAGTCTTTCATCTTGATACAACAAGTGAGATGGATCTGCTTCAATGACCTCATGACCAAGGTCTCCCCATCTTGTGAATTCAAGATATTCCTTAGGATACGTTTGTGATGTGGAAGCTTGATTTTCTTGTGGGCGTCCCCGTGATCTCGGAGATTGTGGTAACTCTCCTATCATGAAAGCATTGTTAGGGAGTTTGTAGCTTCCACAACCGTCATCCTGAATGATGAGCTTGATGTCGGAGATGGTGGGAATGGCAGGAATGGCGAGTGTCTCTATCACAAAAGTGGATGCGAGGGTGGTGGGATCGATGTATGATGTGGATGGTCCCTCATTGTTTTTTGGCACTTGGGGAATTTTGTAGTACTTGGCTTTAAGATTTTTGCAATATGAAAATGGCTCAGGATCTCCATGGATGGTAACTTCCTGTCCTTATGTGTAAATTTCACACATTGGTGGAAGGTTGATGCTACGACTTTCATCGCATGAATCCATGGGCGTCCTAGGAGGATGTTGTATGGCAATTCAAGGTCCAAGACCTGACATGTAGTTTCCATGAGCATTGGCCCTACTTGAATAGGGAGTTTGATTGTGCCCTACGACACTCTTTCTTGATCATCATATGCTCTGATTGTGATGCCCTTGCCTTTGTCGATGGAATCTTATGATATTTTCAACTGCTTGATGAGGCTAAGAGAACAGATGTTCAAACCTACACCTCCATCCACCAAGACCCTTTTGATTTTGATTTTGTTTACAATGGCTTCCAAGTGAAGTGCGTGGTTGTGAGATGGTTGGGCGGGGAAATCTTGGTCAGAGAATGTAAGGAGATTAGGTGTTATGATATTTCCAACCATAGCTTGGAATTGCTCCGCATCGAGATTTGTGGGGACAGTGGATGAGGCTAATGCTTCCTCAAGGATCTTTTTATGCGCTGATGAGATTTTTAACAACTCCATGATGGAGATGTGTGCTGGTGTTCTTTTGAGTTGGTCTACAACATTGTAGCTATATAGAACGACTCTTGATGTAGGGACTTTATTTGGTTGGGATGATCCTGCAATGGTGACTTTGCCGCCTCTTATGGTGACTCCACAATATTTGGTATGGGCGCCCTTGATGGTGATGACCATGCAATCTTCATTTAGGGAAGCAACGACTATTTCGTACACATGATTTACACTACCCTTCCCTTTATCATTTCTATTTCCTTTATTTCCATGATTCGGCATCAGATTTGTGTAGATTTTTAAGTCTTGATTTCCCGTGGGTTGTTCAAAATTTATGATTCTTTTTTCAATGAGATCTTGGATGATATTTTTGAGTCTCATGCAATTATTCATGGTGTGACCTTTGATTTTGTGGAATTCACAAAGTTGGTTCTCATTGTACCACAGAGGTTTGACATTAGGTTCTTGGTAGTTTTTAAATGTAGGAGGTTTGATAAGTTTTTCGTCAATCAATTTTTTCATTATGTCCTCCAATGGTTCCCCCAAAATAGCATATTTGTGTTTTGGATAAGTTTTGCATTGGGGCGGTCCCCTTTGGTTTTTGAGATTGTTGATGATTGGATTGTTATTAGGTTGATATGTTGTGTGATGAGTGTTTTGATATTGTGTTTGGATTTGCGGTGTGGGTGTATGTTGACATGGACCACTAATGACCACCTTGGCATCGACGACGCCGTGATTAGTGATGTTCTTGTTTCTTGCCCATATATGAGGTTTATCATTGTAGTTTGATGGTGGGTGATTGTTTTGTGGCTCATGATATGACGTTGATTCGACAGGTTGGGTCACAAGGGCTCTTTTGATGCTAAGCACCTTGGAGATCAATTGTTCATATGTAGTGATTCCCTGAACCTTGAGATGAAATGATAGGTGACTTTCAAGGTTGGTTATGATTGTGCAGACTTGTTGTTCTTCTGGCATGGTCCACTTGCTTTGATTGGCCTTGGATCACCATCGTTGAAGGAATGAAGCAAAAGATTAATTCTTTCCTTGTTTTAGAGCGTATAATTCTTCAAGACTGACATCCATTGTAATGTTACATGTGTAATTCCTAATGAATTCATCTCTAATTTCTTGGAATGTTCTAATGCCTGTGGGTA
Organism: Sequoia sempervirens; assembly: GCA_007258455.2. Classification (NCBI taxonomy): domain Eukaryota; kingdom Viridiplantae; phylum Streptophyta; class Pinopsida; order Cupressales; family Cupressaceae; genus Sequoia; species Sequoia sempervirens. The sequence continues at coordinate 49,346 of VDFB02281410.1, read as the reverse complement.
AGCGAGAGAACCATTCTATAGCGGGCCCTGCCAAGCTCCTAGGGAATAGCCGCATCAGATATCTATTGTCATATGCGACCTCCATACAATGAACCTTGAATTCCTTGATGTGATCTTCAAGGTTTCCCATCCCTCTATATTTGTCAAATTTGGGAATTTCAAATCCCTTAGGGAATGGTTTCATGTCTAGGCTCCTATCAAATGGATAGGGACAAAAGTTCCTTTTCGTTTTGGTTGTCCACCCCGATTGAAGGTCAAGCACTTGTTGTGAGAGCAACCTAAGTTGTTTCGTCACATCATTCTAGGGATCAGGGGTGGGATGAAAGTGTTTTGGGTTGTGGTTTGGGTTATGGGTTGGATGGATGGGCTGGTTGGTGTGTTGTTTGATGGTATCTGCATGTTCTAGCGAGCAAAGTAGGCTTCTACTTGCTTTTGTATGAACGATGCTTGTTGTTGATCTTGTTGTTGTTGCGCGAGGATTTGGGCTTGTTGTTACGCTTGTTGCTGCTCCAACAACGCTTTTTCTTGTGCTTGTTGTTAGGCTACCAATTTTTTCGCTTCTTGTTGCTCTTTGTATTGCTTTAATGCTTGTTGGTATGCCTGCAATTATGCTGATTGTGCAAGAAGTTGTGCTTGAGCTTGTGCTTGTGCTTGTGCGGCTTGTTGCTGCAATAAAATTTGTGCTTGTGCAACCCTTTGTGCTTGTAATGCTTACACAACCTGGGCGGCTTGTTGTTGTTGTTGCAATAAAGCTTGGGCTTGTTGTGCTTGTATTGTGACTTGTGCAGCTTTGGCAGCTTGTGCAGCTTGAGCAGCTTGTTGCATGGATTTTTGTTTTTGGACTTGTTGATATCCTCTTTGGAAAGCAGCTTGCAATGCTGCATCATATTGAGTTGATGTGGTGAACATTGGTGGTGGTGGGGGTGGTGGTGGATTTGGAATGGTGGTAGGTGGTAATGTTGAATTGATGTTTTGCATGTTGGATAATGGTATTGATGTGATTGGTCCTTGTGAGACCATGCTTTGTGATTTTAAGGGCATGTTTGATGGTGTTTCCATTGCTTGTGTATTTATCGTTTGTTGTTGCGATATCAACGATAAATTTTGAGTGTTTGGTGCAACGCTTTGATTGATGGTTGGGATGTAGGTTTGATTGATACTTGGTAGGGGAGGAAGCCCTAAACCATGGAGTGATGCAGATGATAATGGAAATGGTAGAAGAGGTGGGAATGTAAGGGGCGTGAGTTGTTGTGAAAATGTCGTGGTGTCAAATAATCCCTCTAGTCCAAACGTATCTCCCTCTTCTTGTGAATTTGTGAGAAGAGGTGTTTGTGGTGCTGCGTGAAAATATGATGATGACGGATCGTGATGGAATGTGAGGAACATTTTTGTGTAATGGGTTTTTGGGTATGCTTTGTTCTAAGGTAGTGTTTGCATCCAAACTTTGATTATTAACAAGGGGATGTGATTTAAGAGCATTGAGGAATGTGTTTCCCTTGTTGAAATTTGGTTGGGTTGGAGCAAACAATGTCATGATTTGCAGAATGTTTTGTGTGACGTTTTGAGATGGAGGTGTAGATGAGATGGGGATGGTGGATGAGATTGGGGGAAATGGTGTGTCCATGATAGTACTTACATCAAAATCTGACGGTAACTTGCCCCCTTGTTTTTCTAGTTCAAGCATGTACAATGAAGGGTTAAGTCTCATCATAATGTTGATGATTCTATGGTTGTCTGGATTTTGGAACATTTCTGCCATTTCCTCATGAGACATTCCAAAAGTGAGGTCTTCTCCTTGATTTTCTTCTTGGGGATGTTGTGTTGATGAGAGGGTCAATGGGTTGCTTGATTCTATTGGATTCATTTCTGCATTGGTTTGGCTAAGGTCACTTGAAGTGGGTGTTTCTTTGTTGGCTTCCATACTCTTCTTGTATTGAGATCTTGTTTGGACCATAAAACAAGCATCAAGAATATGGGAGATGAATCTCTTGATTCTTTGGATTGATCTCTATTTTATGTCCCAAAGTGAAAGTTTTTAGGATGCTTTTTGAGGATCAAAGGTGATGATATGATAATGATACTAGGGATGGATAATATGGATGTTCTTGACTTTTGATCAATCTTGAATGAGACACTAGGCTTTAGGACTTTGGATTTTGAGATTTTGTCCTTGACTTTTGATTATGCTTTTGATTTGGATTTGGATTTTTTTTTTAACAAATAATCCTAAGATGTTGGATGATGATCTAATGGATAGCTTTGTCCAAAGGATGATAATTTGAGTATGTGTGAGGAGAAGGATGCATCTACCCACATCTACTCAAACAAGATGATTGTTTCACTAAGCATATGGAGAATGATTCATCTACATATACTAAGCTAGACAAGATGATTTTGATAACTTTGACTAAGCATATGCAAAAGGATGCATTTACACATACCTAGCCAAAGGTGTTTTTGATAATGTTCTCAAGGATTTTATCTCAATGATTTTGATGATGGTTTGGATTTTGCCATAGAGCCTAGTATCAAGGATGATTTCAAGATTTATCAAAAGGTGATGATGAGGTGGATTTTGTTTTGATGTATGGATGAAAGATTTTGATAATTTTTTGATCCTAAGATGAACCTGAAAGGACACTTTTTTTGCCAAGACCTAGGTATTGAAGAGCATGCATATGCTTCCTAAAGACCTTTGTAACCAAGAAATTATTTCATTTGAACAATTCAATTTTGGATTTCCAATCAATGGTTTGTGCTTTGGGATTTTGAAGTCTTCAATCCATATGAAAGTTCATTTTTTTTATCTTTGCTTAATGTCTTTATTTTACCAAAAACACTTTCTTCAATTAGGTTCTCAAACTAAGATGTCCTATGTCTTAATTTCTTCAAATCCCACAAGATATGTTATGTGGAAATTTAATGAAGTTAAGGCAAGGGGTTTTCCTATTGTTTACTTAAGGAGACAAATTGAGATATAATCCAATGCTTAGAAACCTCTAAGGATGTAAATCCCAAGGGAAAGCAATAACATATGGATTGAGTCAATTGTATTTGTCTTCAAAAAGGTTTGAAATTTGGATGATGTTAAGTGTTTGTTTCCATGGTGTTTTCGAACAAGCAATGCATTTTGTAACCCAAGAATAAGTACAATCCTATGGATGTGTAAGACAATATTTGTTGGATTCCCACTTGGAAAAGTCCAGCTATGCTTATCTCTAGCGGATGGTTAGATGCTTGACCCCACTAGCTCCCCTCCACGACACACACTTATACGGGGCAGCCAAGCATCAACACCCATGAAACTCTCATGGCATGCTTTCCATCTCTACTAGAAGACCGTAAAAGTGTGGGGTGGCTTCAGAATGACCATTCTTGCACCAACAAATAGATATAGGATTTTGAAAAATTCTAGCACATGGGTTTTAGTAAGGACTTTCCATTCGTAGGAGTTGACCCAACATGGCAAGAGTCCCCTTTCAAATCCATCTTGTTGGAGTCAATCGCTTGATATTGGCGTTTCTTCCAATATCCACATTTATATCCTAGCTAGAAATACTCTTGGCTTTAGAGTGTTACCGGTTGAGTCGTTCCCTTGGGTGAGTACTTTTTCCCCAAGGCAGGCCCTCTAGGATAAACAAAAATGAATGAAGAAAAATATTTGTAATTCGATCAATCCTTGTTGGCAACAAGGAGAGAGAATGTATGCAACAAAGTCCCCACTCACACTTGCACAATAGTTTGTTCAATTTTAAGCCCAAATCGAAGTGTGGAGGTGATTGCTTTGTCTTAACCCAAAGTCATGGAAAAGGCCTTTTGATTCTCAAGATCACTATAAAGTGCGAGAGAAGCGCATACGTCCTTTTCCAATGCCTTTAGTCTAAGTAAGCCTTCACGAAAAACACAACTACACTTGTTCTTTTTAGATCCTCAAAGCAAAGCGTGAGTTCATTTTAGAGCACCAAATGATAAGTGAAAAGACATTTGTTCAATTGTTTAATCCACAAATGAAATATAGTAAGTTGTTGATCCTAAGATTCTTTTTAATCCTTTTGCAAGAAATAAACAAAAAGAATCCTTTTTAAACCCAAATGAAAGCTAGTGTCCTAAAGAAAGAAAAGGATGACAAATTCTTGAAGAAGTGTTAAACAAACACTTAAGTGTTAAAAAACACTTGGATTAGACAAAATATCATCCCCATGCTCCTCTTTCTTTTGATTTCAATTCCCAACCTACAAAAGTGATCAAAACATTCGATGAGATCAAAAACAAAAGGATATAGGGGTTAGATGAATCATTTACCAAAACACCCTAAAACTTAGCCAAGTTATCACGTGTTTTTACTTTAGATGCAAATTTGAAAATTTTAAATCATTAATAGTTAAGAAAAACCTACACCATTGGATAGCTTACGAAATTCTACCCTATTTCAAAAAAAAGCATAAAAAAAGACCTTCATATGACCAAGATATGGTCATTTTAAAACTGACTCATGGGCACTAAAACAATGATCATGGGCACTATAACAGTGATCATGGGCGCTAAAATAGTGATCATGGGTGCTATAACAGTGATCATGGGTGCTATAACAATGATCATGAGCGCTAAAACAGTTATCATGGGCGCTAAAATAGTGATCATGGGCGCTAAAACAACGAAAATTTTAAAAATGCGTGTTAGATTTGTAATTCAAGCCCTCCCTCTAGCGCCAAAATGTGAACCCTTTTCCTAGTAGCTACAAAACAACATGAATAAATGAGTTAGACAATGAATTACAAGCTAAAAGAAGGATTCCCCATGAAATCCATTTACAAATCAAACTAGGAATGAAAATATTGAAGAACACAATGTAAATGATAAAAACAAGATGAAATCCTAATTAGATATGCAAACTCTCAATCCCATGGGGGAATTGGTGCCAATTTGATGTGAAAATTTGGCCATTTCCCAACTCCAATGCTAGCTTTGATGATTTGATGAATATTGTGATCCACTTTGATGAAGATTGATGAATGCTCCAAGCTAAAATCTGCAAAAACCTAGCTATGATTCAATGAGATGGATGAAAATTGCTATAAATTTGAGTATAGTAAGTTTGCTCAAGTTGTGGATGATGAAATGAGGATATGAGCTCTTTATTTATAGAATGCCAAGATGGATGAATGTCCAAAATAGAGCAATGTGGGACTAACATTCATCCAATGACATGATGCCACTTGTCAACATGTGAGAGGATGAAGGTTGAGCAAATTTTGAGGATTGTGCCAATAAATGCATAAATTTGAATTTCAAATTTGTTGAAATGACTTGAAAGGGGGGAAGAAAGAAAGCATTAAATGCCACTTGGCTCAAGGCAAAAGACATGTAAGGTGGAGTTATTGCCTTGTTGGAAGGACATGTCAACTCACATTTTTGAATTCAAATTTGGGAATATTCCTTCAAAGATGCCATGTGAGGAAAATAGGGATTTAATAAATCAATTAAATCTATTTTCATGTGCAAGTTGCAAAATCTAGAGGATGGGACATGATAAGAGATTAAATTAATCAAGGGTTAATTAATTTAATAGGATATTAGATGATGTGACTTATTTGACTTAGATTTTAGGATTTGTTTAAATCAAATAATGAGAAGAATGTGATAAGATATTAATCAAATAAATATTTTGATTTATTTAATTAAAAGGAGCTGATGTTTAGATTAAGTTAAATAAGACTTTAATTTATTTAATTTAATAGATAGACTTAGAGATTTAATCAAATAAAATTGATTATTTAATTAAATGAGATAATTAAATCAAGAAGATTAATTTAATTATCAAGAAGAGGTGACTTAATTAGATAAAGTGATTTATTTAATTAAGAGAGGAATATTGATGAATTTAATCAGATAAGGAGATTTGATTAAATGGTTAGACCGAGGGATGATTCAGGATGAAACGATGTTAGTGGATCAAGATCGAGTGTGCGATCAATCTAAGGAATGAAAAATAGTAAGTCATAGTTTAACAAATCACATATTTGATAGGAATGTACAGTATATACATGCTCACACGTAACAAATTGGGAACTACACTTACATTGTATTCAAGGAGAACACACATGTTAACACAGGACTCTACCGACGAACAATATAAGGAAAAGGGATGAAAAATAGTAAGTCAAAGTTTATCAAATCTCATATCTGATAGGCATGTACAATATGCACATACTTACACACAACAAACTGGGAACTACACTTACATTGCATAGAAGGGAAACACAACTATTAAACTATGACTATAATGAATGATCTGTTAGCCTATGATTGTAATGGTTGTAATGAAAAAAATATAAAGCTTAGGAATGAAAAACAGTAAGAGTGTAACAAATCCCACATCTTATGTACATGAACAACACATTAACAGGCATAAATAATATAAATAATCTCAATATAATACATATAGAGTAACACCTAAAACAATATGGAAGTTGGTAGTCTGGATTAAGTGTTGTTGCCTCCTCTTCTTGTTATGTCACTCAACTTTGTGCTTGTGACTCCTCTTTTTCTTATGTCACTCACTCTAGAATAAGTTAAGTCTTCAAGGATTTCATGGCTATTTGAATTAGGAATTATTGTGATTTGTTTCATGCTTGTTTGATATGGTGTATTAAATTCCTTTCCTCTTTCAAATTTGAATTTTGAATGATATAAATTGCAGATTTGATATGTTGTGGCCATTAAATTGTGATTTTATTGGTTGGTGGAATGTTTTCATTTGTTTCCATATTTTTTTCAAGAAGAATGACGACCTTACAACTTATTTTTCTAGATGCGGGTGGGCATGCAGTTGAAGTGACTGGTATGTGTGTGGTTCATTTGGTGAGATGGGATAGACGGATTCCTATACTGTTGAAGGGGTCATGTTAGACGAGACAAGAAAATGCTTATACATGTTAAATTGGTCATGTGCTTGTGGGAAACTTGGTTATAATAAGTTATATTATGATTCAAAGATGAGACATATGGGTGTGTATGGAATTGATGTAGGACCTGCCTATTTTGATGTGTTGTTGTCCATTATCTATAAGGGAGTCTTGTGTTGGTGTGCTAGTTGGGTTTCTATGTTTATGTATTTGGGGGTCTACTTTTAGCATACGACTCTTTTATGAGCAACGAGGATTTTTTCAGTGATCTGTTAGAAGTAATTTGAATACAATTTGACTTGTTTAGTTGCCATCCTGTACTTATTTTGAAAAAAATAGAAACTAAAATTTGTGCATTTAATCCCCACTCTGGCAGTTTACCGAGCAAAAAAAATTGTGCATTTAATATCTGATCATTGATTGGGCATAATTTGGTTTTTTGTGCATGTTAAATTTTATCTTTATTAGACTAAAGGCATACCACTATGGGTACCTGTGCACACTAGTCCTATAACACATATTGGACCCCATGCACATATCGATCCCTCTCCCCTAGTTCCTAAAAGATAAACTAGAAATCGCACCTTCATGTGCAATGGGTATGTCGAAGCGATGTGGAAGGTCAATTAGTTAAAAAATATCAATTGGTAGGTTATTTAGAAAATTATGTTGCTTGTGCAACAAAAATATCAATAGAGAATCATCGTCGCGTCTCTATCTAAACAGATCAAAGTCGTCAAACTCGGGATCATCGAGAACTTTCTCGGGATCGAAAGAGAAGAATAAAGAGAATCGTCAGGGATCGTCGAAGAGCGTCCGGGTCAGAATCCGTCGGAAGGATAAAGAGGAGAATCAAAGATCCGTCATCGTCCATCGACAAAATTAAAGCAAAGCACTTTCTCCGTCGAGAGAAAATGTCGAAAGTCGGCGTCGGCGGCGTCGATCAGAATCGGCGATCGGCATAAAGATCAGCGCATCAAATCAGATCGCGCTCGACAGGAATCAGGCGGACGAACAGGCAGGCGATCGATCAGATCAGATCCAGAACGTCCAGATCAGCGTCAAAATCTTGCGATCAGATATCAAGACAAAGTCGATTGAGGAAGAGATGATAAAAGATAGAGAGAGGGGGGAGATAAAGAGAGTGGGAGAAAAGAGGGGAGAGATAGGGAGAGAGCTAGGTAGAGAAGGGTGATATAACTCAATATATATAGGAGAGAGATAGGGGAGAGGGGGATATTGATGGGGCAGGGTTGGATGAGACACTCATTGTCCCATGCTCTGGGTCTCACCTTGGAAAACCCTTTGGTGTCTCTCTCCACCTTCTTAACCTATAGGCCCTAATGCTTGTTAGGCAACCCTGGTTCTCCTGGCCAACCCTACTACCATCTCCATTTCCCTAACCAAGCCAATCTTGGTGCTCTCTCTACCATTTTCTCCTTAGCCCTTAATCTTCCTAAAGGCTAACTAAAACTCCAATCTTCACTAACTTGATGCAGGGGTGTGTGATGTATTACATGGCCTCAAAACCATCCCTCTAGGGTTCTTGAACATCCACCAACCACCAATTCTCCATCGCTCTCTCCAAACCCTACTCTAGGGTTTAAAAAGGGCTACTAGCCCTTGAGCCCCAATTAGGCCTCCTAACCCGAGAAAAAAGGCTTAAACCCCAATCTTTCTAAAGAACGTCACAAACTTCCTATGGAGACCCTAGTTCATTTTCCTACCTCTCCAAGATTTTTGAGGTTTTAGGCTCTCACTATCCGTACACAGGCGTAACCCTCATTTTGTAAGAATTAGGGCTTTTTTAGGCCATTTCTTGACCTCACAGTGAATTGTCAGCGTTTTCCCATCACCAAATAGACTGGTGAAGCCTCTTCCTTCTTTCCAAACCTTTGTAAGGCCTCCTGCATCCACCAAACACCTTGGGTTGCCAAGGAATTGACACCCCTACAACGTTAGGGCTTGGTTTTCATTGTCTTTCCTAACTGGGCACAGTCAAGCTTGCCTAGGAGAAGAATTTTCTCATGACACCTTGCCTCCTACAAAATTCTAACCCTAATATATTTATAGGCATGGAGATTAGCCTCATCCCCCATGGACTATACACCAGGTATAATGGAAGACAGAGGTCTAAGACTCCATGAATAATAGTCTATTGGACTGACCAGCAATGGAAAGAAACAAAAACTACTAAGAACAAAGCTAGGAAACGACGCAACAACACCAAAAATGACCACAAAAAGCTTGTAAAATAAATACCACGCGTGCCACACACTACTCAGTGCCTAGAACCCTCCATTAACACACTAATAAGAACTAAAAACTAGAAATTTGCAAGAATTTCATTGCTTTTCCATATGCACAGTAAACTCCAAAAGATATAAAGCTTCTTCCAACCTCAATTCCAGTTCGAAGTCCCTCTTTTAAAGGTTCATAAGTGGTTACATCTTCCCTTGGTTGGACATAACCACCCCATTAGGCCAAAATTGCACAAATGCAACATTTTGGCTTTATTTCCCAAATCCTAGTGATTCCTAGTGGAAACAAATTGTGCAACTCATTCAATCTACCATAAGCTTCTGATCAACCTTCACCCTAACATCTTCTAACACATCTAACTCAAAATTAAATGGTCAACATGACCTTAAAGTATTAAGACACAAAATTTCATCCTAGGCTTCCAAATTTGCCTAGTGCTACCTAATGCTTCCTACCTAGGTGCTCCTGCACCATTAAGGGTTTGCCAAGGTGAGACCTAGAGCATGGGACAGTGAGTGTCTCATCCAACCCTGCCCCATCAGATATATAGAGAGATAAATAGAGGTATGGACAGAGATAGAGATATATGGGGAGAGATAGAGAGATAGGGAGAGAGATAGAGTGATAGGGAGGCAAAGGTATAGAAAGACATGGATAGAAAGAGGTAGAGAGAGGAGTGAGATAGAAATAGAGATAGATATATAGATTAGGAGAGATAGAGGTAGAGAAAGATATGGATAGAAATAGAGAGATAGATATAAAGTATATATATATAGAGAGAGAGAGAGATGAAGAGAAAAAGAGAAAAGAAAGAGAGAGAGTTAGTTAGAGGAATTTTCAATAATCAAAAGATAGCATGTTTTCGTAGGGAGTTGTGATTAATCCAACACATCATTTGCTTAAGGACTCAATAATTCACCTTTAAGACCTCTTAGATGTACCCATTACATATAATGCTAACATATTTTTTCCCTAGATGATGAAATACATCCAATTAATAAGAAAAGGAAGTTCCCGTTAAGGGGATTGGTTCGGTTAATCCATCCCAATCGTCTTTAGAGGTGGATAAATGGGAGAAACACATGAATGTTGGTGGAAGGTAAATTTTGATGGAGTGTCAAAAGCAAACCCGAGTCCATCAGGGGTTGATAGTATTGTTCGTTATTGGAATGGGAATGTATTGGCCATAGGAGCAAGGAGATTGAAGGAAGGAACTAACAATGTAGCATAAACAACAACAACCTTAATGGCAATTAAGATAGCCAAAAAGTTAGGGGTAACAAGGATTCATTTGGAAGGTGATTCATTGATAATAATTCAAGCAATTATAAAAGGAGGAATTGATGCTTGGAATTTTTAGGGAGTGATTAGGAAAATCATTGAAGAATTAGCCCCTTTTGAGGACTTTAAGGTTAGTCATACTAGGAGAACTAGGAATGTGGAAGCAAATACACTCTCAAAATGGGCTCTATCTTTTGCAGGGGTGGATGATTTTAGATTCGAAGACTTTAGAGGCATTATTTTGGAGGAATGAATATTTAGCAAGTAAGGTGGCATGGAAATTCCCAAAGGAAGTGAAGCATTGATGAAGGTTGTTTTGTCGGTGCTAGACATACGTTCGACATTAATGGTGATGGCTAGTAAAATGAGGTGTATTAAAGATACACATCTCATTGCCTTCGATGCTTGTTGGTGTGTGGGTGTAAGGAGTGTATTCAGTCGGGGGTGTGAGGTAGGTGGGAAGCCAGAGAACCAGAGAAGAAATGGAGGCCAGTTTCACTTTGAAATCAAGGAGGAAATTGGACCCTTTTGATGGCAAAGTGTTTGTGAAGAGGTTGAGAGGTCTATTTCTCTTCAAGGATGTGCAAGCGGCGCAAGTTGTGCAAATTATTTTGGGCAATGGCTTTGAAGATCTGAAGCACATATATAGAACTAATATGGATATTTACTCATTGATCATGGCTTGGGGATTGGACTTAGGAGAGCCAATGGATGTAGTGAGGAAAGTAATGAAAACATTGGTTCATAAAGATTTTTTAGAAGATATGGAAAGCATCCTGGAGCGAACTATACTAGGAGTGGGATTTTTTAAGGATGAAGACATGCAAGGTGGGGGCCCAAAGCTCGCAAATTTAAATCATCTTTTTATTAGGTGGCCAGAAGGACACACCAAAGCTCTATGGCGAGGAGCGGAACACGGGTGGAAAGCACTTAAAATCTACGTCGAATTAATGGAGATCGAGGAGGTCATAAAGAATCTCAAAGATGTCGCTAGAGTGGAGATGTGTGAAAATAAGGGTCTACATATGAGGAAGAAGCTTATATTACGTTTAGTTTACTGTACGTACTTAGCTTGTGATTTTGTTTTTTAGGGTTAAGCCCTATTTTGTATTGAAACTGTAAATAGTTTGGGGCACGGGTAAAGGTTGGTAGGGTAGATATTAGGCATATATGGTAGGGGATTTTTGGCTACTTTAGATACTGTGCTAGTTTATCAACCTTTTTTGGTAGTTGTTGGATGATGTTAATTCTGTAATTTATGTAACTTTGCTTTATCTTTAATAAAATAAACTATTATCACCAATCAGAAAAAAAAAAAGGAAGTGGACATTGATAGATAAAGTAGATGTATGATTTTCTTATGATAATGGGATCTAGAACTTGGGATTGACAATATTGGAATGTTGTGTAGGACATATCATGTTTCTAGTAGTTTGAGAGCAAGTGTGATGTATTTATAAAATTATAAATTTTTATTTAGATATTATCTTTAGTAGGATGTAGACAAGATATTAATACCTTTGCACCTTATCAATCATTCATTCTTCAACAAAAATTCACAAAGTAAGTAGCCCTACAATCTAACAATGCTCGTCTAGTTCCTCAACATCTCACAAAATATATAAATTTATGTAAATTTCAAGGAAAGTAGATTGATTTAAATCTACAAGTTAAATCATCTCAATAAGTCATGATAGGTGTTACTAGATCCCTCTTCAAATTGCATGGACCTTAACAATACATAAATCATAAAGTTAGTCAATTTAAAGAGCATCAATCAACATCAACAACATTGATCTCCAAGGACCACATTCACAATTATATTAAGAGTATGTAGCCTTGTGATTATTTGCATATGTCCCACCTTCACACACCAAATATATGTGTGCATTCAAGATAGTCCATATGTTGCACCAAGAAATTGAGAAGAGGATTGCTTAAGGGCATTGACAAATGAAAATATATAACAAAAATTACACTCTTAATAAAATTATATAGCCATCCATTTCAAAAAGGTCTATAATTTTGTTAAATTGATTAAAATGTTAGCAGTAAATGTTGAACAATTCACTCTACTTATATTTTATCCTATATATATTTTTCTCTCTCTCTCTCTCTCCATCATTTGTCCAAAAGAACAATTAGAAGATAACATGCAACAAACTCAACTCACACCTTGACCTTTTACATTTTGTGGTTATTTTTGTGTGTATAAGTTGCAGTCATTTACTTGTCATCCAACTACGTTAAAAATCTTGTGCATGACTTAATTAATTTGTTTTAATAGATAAAAAAACTTATAAAAATGGAAATTCTTGTTGGTTCAATCAATTGAAGGAAACTTAATAATTCATGACACGTGAAGATGCATGCATGCAACCCTATCTCATTCAATCTATGCAGATGCGAGAAAATTTTTATGGTAAAGAATATGCTCCCTTCTCTCTTCAAATTTTGCATGTTTCCCAATGCCCTAACATTTATGAGTTAATAGGAGGAGAAAAAATAACCTCTACAAGATTATAATAGTGAAAATTGTGTGTCTCTATTTATTTTTGTGACTATAATCATAACACAAGCTAAATACACCAAATCTAATAGATTCTAAGCAATACTTAACTAGTTAAGCTATAATCCTAATCAAATTCTTGAAAACCATTAAATAAGGAAGTCATTAAATATATAAAAAAAAGAAATGAATAATGAAAACCTATTCCTATGCCTCAAAAATCATCTCATTTGGGGATTGGTGTTGCATTGATGTGGAATATCAACCCTTTCCCAATCCCTTAGATAAAACAAGCTTGGTTTGATAGATTGATGAGTAATAATGGAGATTTGAACCATAATGGATGAAAATTGCTCAAATGAATGCTAATGGATGAAAGTGTGGATGCAATTAAACAACACAACTTTTCTCAAATGATTGTGGATGCATTTCTCATAGAAACTAGTTGTATTTATAGGAGAAAATGGTGAATTGAGGGTCAAGATTGATTTGATCAATCAATGGATGAGATGCCATGAGAGGAGATGGCATGGATCAAAGATTATCATAAATAGATGAGAATGCAAGTTGACATGGATCAAGGAGTTAATCAATGGATCTCATTGATTCAAAGAAGCACACTTCCTAAAAATTGGGAAGTTGTTACAAAGGAATATTCCATTTTTTAGTTCAAATTGAAGAATATTCCATGGGAATATTCCCTTGCAAGTGGGAGGGTGAGGGAAAATAGGAATTAGATCATTAAAACAAAATTTTAATTATACAAGTTAAGTGAAATTAGGATGCTCATTAAATAATTAATTTATTTAGTGAAAGGGGGTCAAATGACATTTAATTCAATAATCAAGATTATTCAATTAAATGAGAGATCATAAAGTGTTTAATTTAAATAATTCACATTATCCAATTAAACAAGATGAAAATTAGTGTGAAAGGGGGTGAATTATCCAAATAATAATGATCATTTGATTAATAGGAGAATTTGATGCATTTAATTAAACAACTAGGATCATTCAATTAAATAGTTGAAAAGGAGGTGAATTTAGGACGAAATGGTGTTAGTAATTAGATTCAACTGTGCATATTAGTCAGGACAATTTTAAGTGTCTACATTTTTCCCCTCTTTGAAGCGAGGTACCTATTACATTGGTTCAAAGATTGATGCTATTCGAATTAATGTTGTTGGTCAAATAAAAAATTTAAAAATTCTTGATTTTTCAAATGCTCCATTGTTGCCCTAGTGGAAGGAACTAAGTTGGTACCTTTCCCCCTCGAGAGATCGAGCAAAAATTTGAATTTTTGAGTTGATATCGCGACAAAGGTTTAACATTGATGCAGGTGCATAAATAGGTTTTGGGATGCGAAAACAAGCTCAGAAACATGAAAAATGTCTCAAAATATGCCCCATAGCTCAAAATTTGATAATAGAAGGTTAACATACCATTTCCCCCCTCAAATTAGGGCAAAAAACCCTATTTTTTTGGGCTTAAATAGAATTGAAGGGGTCATTTTCAAATCATTTGCACTCATAGCCTTAGTGAAACTCTACGATTCTTGCTCTAACACCTTGACGAAATGGTGGCTCGTGAGCCCCCACAACACCTCATGGATAGGGTACAAGATTAGCAGCATGCAATAGACGTAGGACCACCGATATGAAAAAAAATAAAATCTCATTTTTCAAGTTTGTAGGTCATTAATGGTAGGTCAAAGTGATCAAACAAAGGTGTAGTTTTTCATTGTTGCTTTTGAATCAGTTGGTGGTGCTTTTTCCAAAGAAGCAACGATATTACAGATAGCATTGCTTTTGCTTAAGCAAGGATAACACCACTTTTGAAAAGCTAACGCACTTTTGCATAGGGCGTCATAGTCAAATTTAGGGTTTAGTGGCACTATTGCAATAGCGACGCTCTTTTGGAAGGAGTGTCACTTTTGATATTTTGGTTCTGTGTCACTTTTGAAAAGTTGATGCACTTTTGAAAATGGTGTCACTTTTGACATTCTGGCACGTCGCTCAAAAATAGTGTAGTGCTTTTGCAAATTAAAGGTGCTTTTGTAGTTTAGGTTCCAAAACATGAAATTTTATAAGTTTTTTCAATAATTTTGATGCCGTTTGATTCGATTGTGCAGATCATTCAACTACTTCATTTTAGGGAGTGCAAACCTAGCATTTTGTCCCTCATTCCCCAGTTGATTGACCAAGTGAGGACGTTCCTTATGGTGATCGAACTAGGGTTCATGGTAGGGATGCCCGAGATCAAGACTCACCTTGCAATGATGAAAACATTGATTAAGAGGTGGCACAACGAGATCTCATCCTTCCACTTGCCTACTGGGGAGGTGATTGTTACACTAGAGGATGTCTAGCACATCTTGCGAGTGCCAATCCACTGCAAGTGAGTCATTTATGACGTGGATGCTAGGATGATTGTGTGTTATGACATACTTGGTATAGATACCCTATGGATAGAGACAACACATATTGTTTTGAAGGATTACAAAGGATAGGCACCATACTTGATCTTGATTGTTGGAGAATTGATTTGTGAAGTGCTTATGCTAGATAGGCAGGGTTGAGGTTTTAGCCTGGGTTGGGGACTTGCTTGGTCAAGGATGGTAACAAACATGACTTACTTTGCTTAGGGCCCTGTGCTACTTGTGTCTTTATATCATGATATGCATTAGCCGTCTACATGCAAGGGCAGAGCATAGGAGTTGGGGTTATATTGTTACATATCTAGGCATGGGAGCACATTTCCATGCTTAGAATGATTATTTCTTTGGTAGATGTTGATGTGGATGACCCTATTATATACCATTATAGAGCCATGATCACACTGCACCATACATGGCCGACAAGTATCTCGTATTAGAGATGGGTGATTGATGATATGACAATATTTCAGTAGAGGCCATGGTTGCAAGTACTGCCATGGTTTGATAATCATCAACAACTCTTTTTCATGAGACAAACTAGATACATGTAGGGCCTAGAGCACACCATGATCAAGTGGTATCTTCCAGATTAGGTTGCCCATCAATTTGGGGAGATCTAGGAAGTTATCCTAGTTGAGTATAGAGCTATATTTGCATGGTTGATGACTTTAGATAGCTCGTGCCCCAACCATGGGTGTATGTCGTTGGACCATATGGTGCAAGTACTACACTTGCATATGATACCTCGTGGTTACAGTTTGCGCTCGTTCACTTGATAGATCCCACAATTATATAGGTGCCCGACAAGGGTAGGGTATAGGGTGCAGGCAAAGGATAGGGAGGGGGCATCAACAGCTTCCTAGAGCTAGACACGATGGACAAGTATTCACAAACGGGAACTAGTAGCAGCCACATGATGGACAAGTTCCAGGGCATATGTCATTGAGGCCACCATCCCCACCATGCCAACGGCAGGATTAGGGTCCAAACCCTCGAGACGCATAGATTTTTGCACTTACTACGGAGAGGGATTGACTTTGTCAGCAAGTCCAACAGCTGACAGGGGAGTGGTATATAACCCACACGAAGGTGTAGAGAGTGACTAGTGAATGGGACCAAGACTGACCGTAGGTCCAGTAGCTCGTGATCCAACTTGCTCAAGAGATTGGGTGGAGGCAGCAGTTGGAGGCTACTTTTATGCACACATAGGGCCAAGTCCCAACACAAATGTATGGAGACACAATGGCAGAGGTCTCTTATTACCACACCTTGTACCATAGGGTGATGCCAAGAGCACGACAACTAGAGTATGCATAGAGGAGCAGAGTCAAGCTAAGTGGTTCGAGAGGTCTCTTAGTTGGGCAACCTTTAGGGAGCCAACGATAGGACCCATCGCAGTGTGATGATTGTCAGAGTCAAGGATAGAATCACACTTTTGTAGACATTTTTGGATGTACAAACCTAATTATTACATGTATATACATTCATCGGCTGAGTTTTGATAACCTCTTGTATATCTATTTTTGATGATATTGACACATTGACTCTAACTTTGTATCATGACATTCATTGTTTTTAGATATATATGAGATGGCCTGATTTGATTATGATATGATGTTTTGTTATTTGATGTGATGTTTCATTTATTTCATGCTTTATGTTTATGTATGGATGCACATGATATGGGTGGATGTAGATGTTTATGTTATGGATGTGTTTCCTTATTTATGCATATGATATGATGTGATGTATGATGCAATGTTTATATGATATACAATGTATGATATATGTTATGGATCCAATGTGATGGATGGTTTATTCTCTCTTTTAGTATCTTTCTATATGACATGCTATGAGATGGATGCATTTCTCTTTTGCGTATTTCCCATATGATGATGTCATGCTTATGATATGCTGATGATTATGAGACAATGATTATGATATGATTATGTAGGATGTATGCATGTTGATGGTTTGTGGATGTAGGATGGATGCATTATTATTTTTGTTGACTGTCATGATACCATGTTAGTGAAAAAAGAAGATAGAAGAATAAGATGAATGGATTAACCATTGATTTCAAGATTGATTTAGAAGTCCAACAAGTCTATGAGTCCTTATTAGATATGGTGATAAGATTTATGATTTTCTTGTTTTAGGGATTGGGATACTTCATCATTTCATTCCTTATTTTTGATATAGTGCATAGATACAATGCATCAAGGTATCAATAACCTGGATGGTGTTGTACCTAATGCAATGGACTTTGGATTTGCAAACATATAGGATGATCCTTGCTCACACCTTGACATACAAAAACCTTGTTGGAATGTAGTGAGAAGTTTAGAACATTCCGAACCAATGCATACACAATAGTCAACAATTTATTCAAAACAACCTCCCTACACACAAAAAATCAAGTATTCGCTAAAGTTATTTTACAAAAATATCCCACAAGCACAACAAATGAAAGATAATGATTGATACCCCATTCCTTTCTCTCTAAATCATTTTGATAGACATCATTGAGAGGTCATCAAAATGGTTCAACAAGATAAATCATAAGACAAGATCAGAATGAACAGTCAACGCTATTTATATCTCTTGCTAAGAGGTGTAATGTGTTTTGAGGATAAGTATCCAAAATAATTGCCAATGATAATGCCCATTGCAGGAAAGATGCATCCTAGGATGTATTATCTAAGCAGGCGGGTTGATAGGTTGTTTTGAAAGTCCGTTGATATAAGGTTCAAAATTGATATGTTTGATAATGATCAAGGGTTTAATTTTTGTGTTGTGTTTAAAGGTTCTAATTTTGCTGATTGTTGTACTTGTTTTTCATTTTGTGTTACCAAAGGGTGAGGTGACGATCGATTTATTATGGATGGAAGTTTATTGCGAGTGCAAGCAAAATGAGATGGGTGGTTTTGGAATTTTTGGAATATTTTAATGTTTTTGGTATTTTGTAATGTTTTGAGGCTATTTTTTTTATCTTTTTGGGTGTATTTGAATGTTTTAGATTTTCAGGTTATGTGAGGCTATTTAGGGTTTTGAATGTTTTCTAATGTTTTGGGTTATCAAGTTTTTAAATGTTTTTGGTGTTTTTTTAGTTTTGACCAAGACCTAAGAGGGATTTACCTAGGGCCTCAGGGGCTTATCAAAGATTAGCCTTGCCTATGTTATACATGCAAAGACCACGTAGTTTGACTGACTTTGACTTGTAACTATTTATTGATGAGGTATGAACACTTGATGGATTATCAGTTTATTATGATAGACTCCTAAAGGCTAACCTAATGCCTCGAGGGTGCATCGATGATGGCCTTGCCTACGTTCAACCTGAGAGATAATGTAGTTCGACAAGGTTTTTTTTTTGGTTAGTAATAGGATTTTGTATTGCTTGAAAAAACAAATTACATCATTTGCCTTATAATTTCATCTACCATCCAAGAAGCTCCTACAACTAACAAAGTTTTTTCAAAAAGCATCTTAACATGCTTAATAACATAAACAGTATCCCTACCCAACTAAAACCAATTCAACTTCCCTCTGTAACTGCCTTACATGCATCTACATAATTTCAAACAGTTTTTTACCCATCACATTATAAACTCTATTTAACCTCACTAGGGTTCAACCCCCAAAAGTAGTTCAACAAGGTTTTGTTTTGGACTTTTTTTTTGAATTTTTGACATGTTTAGGAATTTTGATGTGTTTTAGATTTTGATTGTACAAGATTTTGATGTTTTTTGGATTTTCTAGATTTTTGATGAGGTTTGAGATAAATGATACCTGGATCACAATGTTGATATCATGTTGTGATATATAAGACATGGATCAAGAGTTATTTGAAAACAAGAGTGCAATAACCTGCCCCCAGTGTCTAGCAATGTTTCATAGTGCCATGGTCAAACCAAGATAGGTAATGTACATGAAAAGAGTTCAGCATAGCTTTATCATGCTAGATATGGGCTACATGACTTCATGGGATAAAATGGTAAAGATGCTATCAAGAGCTTTCCATGAGTAGAGTTGAAGTATACGTCAAATTTTTGTCAAGTTCAAGATAAACTAGAATTATTTGGATAAAGCTACATTAGATGGATGGAGGGAACATTAGGTTCATCATGACAAGGATGAGATACTTCTATCTGAGAAGGATCACATAGATGTTCAATTCTACTCATGACACATGTTTTCCAAGTTTTCATCATAGTACATGCCCAAAGCAACACCATAGTGGTTTTCATTGGATGACGATTTATATTTTTACTATTTTCTT
The DNA here is from genome assembly GCA_007258455.2 of Sequoia sempervirens. Classification (NCBI taxonomy): domain Eukaryota; kingdom Viridiplantae; phylum Streptophyta; class Pinopsida; order Cupressales; family Cupressaceae; genus Sequoia; species Sequoia sempervirens. Next base: position 29,671 of record VDFB02281410.1, on the reverse strand, counting down.
GATTGAATTTTTTGATTTTTTGAAATTTTTACCCTTATGTTGAACCACTTGATGGTACTAATGTAGAGGCCACTGTCATAGCATGCCAATGATATCCTATTTGAAAAATATGCTTTGCTAAGATATGAGTACTTGAATGCAACTTTTGAGAACTTTGATTTGTCTTGTGGATATTGAATTAACCTTCTTTGTGTGTGCACATTGTGATAGAGTTTCTTTAGAATCCTTATGACGAAGGGTAGTTTCCAACACACGGTTAACACGAGAATTGGATATCATGAATGGAGTATACAGTGTCATGTATGAAGGAATATGAGATGGATTGGTAGATAGTTTGGAACCTTTGATTCTCCAAACATGGGAATATGAGCGATGGTGGGTGGAAATAGAGCTTTGAGTGGAATCAGTACCAATTGCTTGAGAAGCCTGCTTTTGTAATTAAGGACATATTTGATGGATACGTTTCCATTTTTTACTTTTCCCCATAGTTTCTTTGAATAATGGAGTATGATTAAGATGATTTTCTTTTGTACTCTTTGGTATCCATTTGTATTTACTTTTCCCTTTTTGCTTTATGACTTCATTTTCTTTGATGATATTATCCTTGCTTTGATAGGAATCTTTCTTTTTACATTGGTCTCAATTTGTGTATGAGATGATGGGTGGATAATGATTCATGATATGACTAGTTGTAGTGTTGACAATATTTTCACTATAAGGATCATTTGTGCCCCCTATGTTGATGTTTGCATTAGAAAAGATTGCCCCCAACATTGTGAAGGTATTAACAATACCCAATTCTTTTCTCTAATAATGTATCCTCTGATCCATAGCCACTGAATATGACTTTTTGTGAACACATGATATTGCTAGGGGTTCCTACTATTTAGGAAGATGAATTGTTTGCTCTGATTTTATGACATCTTTATCTATTGATACCTCTTCAAAAAATGTTGGGGTTGATTCAAAAGAGGTCAATGATGTACAATCACTATAAGAATCAGGAATCTCGACTACTGCTTTCTCTTGTGTAGGAATATCAAGAGTGGGAGACTCTTATTTTGGATGAAGAACATTTATATGTCCATTAGAAAGAAACATCTTAGGGGTGATATCAGGGATATCTTTGGAATTTAAAATGGTTTGGAAGATGTACCTTATCTCTTGATAAAATTATGGGGAATTGAGCTCTTCATCTTGGCTTAGGGTAGAGAAACTATCACCTACAGGTTGGAAGATATTATGCAAATCATGGCAATGTTGTGGGGATAGGGGTTCTTGATCCTGACTCAATTCAGAGTAACTTTCATTATCCTCAAGAGCCTTCTCTTGATATGATCCTTAGGTGGATGATACATCATCGGTAAAAGACTCTTCGCAACATTTTGTAGGTATGGGTGCAATAAGGGATATTTCTTACTTATTTGGGACTTCTTCAATATGTCCAATCATTGAGTCATATGTGGGATAGATATCACAATCTAATACATATTTGATGCCATTACAATATGAAATATTGCTAGACACTATTGATTGGTTTGGAATTTGTTTTAAAATAGTATCTTGATGTATGTTTGATTCCTCATATTGTGATGAATGAAAAACACAAATGTGCCCTATCACGGTATCTTTGGTATTGTTTACGTTGTTTGAAGTTGATGCCTTTCCTGAATCCTTTGTTTTTCCATGATCAAGCATATGGTTTTTTGTAATTTTTTAGATTTTTATTCCCATCTTTTTTTATCAACATCAATGTCTCCTTGTTTGATAAGATCTTGGATTAGATGTATGAGCCTAAATTTTTTTTGTGTATTATGACCTTTGAATGAGTGAAATTCACAAAAATGATCTTCCCTATAGCTAGGAGGTTTGACTTGTGGCTCTTGATAGATTGAGAAATCTAGGAGTGTGATAAGGTTAGATTGTATCAAATTCTTCAACACATCCTCCATAGGTTCCCTTAAGGGAGTGAATTGTTGCTTAGGAGCATTGTTTGTTCTTTGTGGTCCATGTTGAGTGTTTACAACAATGATCGTTGCTTGATTGTTTGGTAACTGTGTGTTTGTTTGTGGTATGTTTTGTTGTGTGTTTGATGGTTGATTGTTTGTTTTATTGGGAGTAGTTAGGAACACCTTTACATCAACAACACCATCACTAGTAACATTCTTATTCTCAGCCCATACACAAGGTTTTTCATAGGAACTAGTAGATGTTTGGTTGTCTTTGTATGTTTGGGTGTTTCCTTGTGCAATAAGGGCTCTTTCAATATTAAGGGCCCTAGGGATAATATTGTCATAGGATGTGACACATTGCATTTTTAATTGAAATAATAGATTTATGTCTACATTGGAAATGATGATTCCTACTTGTTCCTTAGGAATAGGCCATTTGCTCTTGCTAGCTCTTTACCTCCACTGTTGTAGGAAATTTGTGAAGGATTCACCCTTGTTTTGTTTGAGGGTGTATAGCTCTTCCAAGCTCACATCCATGTCTAGGTTATAGGAGAAATGATCTATGAACCAATCGATTATGTCTTGGAAGGTTTGAATTCCTGGAGGTAACTGTGAGAACAAATCTATTGTTGGGCCTCCCAAACTACGTGGGAAAAGGCGTATCAAGCAGGAATCATTGTAAGCAACTTCCATACATGTTACATGAAATTCTTTGATATGATCCACCAGATTTCCCTGCCCCCTATATTTGTCAAATTTTGGGACTTCAAATCCAAGTGGGAAAGGTATTATCGCGACGTTTCTATCAAAGGGGTATGGACATAAGTTTTGTTGTGCATGCAGTTTCTTCATTTCCCCCATTTGGATGTCTTGGATTTGCTTCGTGAGCACCTTAATTTGCGATACCAAATTATCTTGAGTATTTGGTGGAGGTGCATACATGTTATATTGTGGGATGGTAGATGATTTGTAGGAGGGATTTTGATACGAGGGGGTATTATACGACAATGTAGGGTGGATTTTGATATTGTGTAGGTGATGGTGATAGTGGAGGAGGTGTGTATGCTTCTTATGTATTTGGGTTTAAGAAATTTTGTTGCATGTTGGTGTATTGTTGGGGGTTGTAGAACAATCCTTGTTGTTGTCATTATTGTGCAAGTACTTGTTATTGGTGTGTGAGCAATGCTTTTTGTTGAGCTTATTGTGCTTGTAGGGATTGAGCTTGAACTTGTTGATAGGCTTGTTGTGCTTGTGGGGATTGTTATTGTTTCAATGCTTGTTGGGCTTGCAACATTATACTGTATTGGGTCAAAACATTTTGATTTTGTGGCACATGTGGTGATTTTGAAGGTTGTTTTTTGCTATCATTCCTTGTAAAATTTGAGATTGGGGTGGAGGAATATAGATTTGGGGTCCCGTTTGATTTTGCATGACTTGGGGACCAATGGTTGTGATGGTGCCATTTGGTGTTGCGATATCAATGGCACATTTTGACCCTGGGTCGATTGATTGGAGGGGTTACCTTGATTGTTTTGATGTTTGGGGTTCCCTTGTTGTGTTGGATTTGGGGCCAAGGTTTTACCTTGGTTGATGGGATTTGTGACCAATGGGTTTCCTTTATTTGGATTCATGACAAGTGGGTGTGATGTTTTTTGTGGGTTGGTTTGTGTGGCTTGTGGAACCAATTGTTTTGATGTGTCAATTTGGGGGTTCGATGTAGATGAACCTTGTTGCATTAAGGGTTGACCTTGGATGATGGTGTTCAATTTACCTTGTTGACCCACTTGGGGTACTTGGGTCATATGACTTTGTGCTACGTTAGGAACACTTTGGGTACTTGTGTTGGTGGAAGAATATGGTTGGGCACTAAATATTAGTGTCCAATTTATGTTTTGGGGAAGGTTGGTGTCTTGTGTACCAAAAAGTGTTTCCTCCTAAATTGGGAGTGAGACCAAGGTTTGTTCCAAGTCATGTTACAAGTCTAGTAGTCAAAGGTTGACTTGATGCATGTGATGGGGTTGGTTGAATGATGGATTGAGTCACACCTTGTGCCAATAATTGTGTGATGGAAATTTGAGGAATAGAAGCCATATTTCCCAAGGGTTGTTCCCTAATTGTGTCAAAGTCAAATGTTGAAGGGAGTTTAGCCCCTTCTTTTGTTAAAGCTAGCATGTATTGTGTAGGGTTAATTTTCATCAAAGAGTTGATGATATGGATTGTTTAAGGATCTTGTTGATATTCAAGTAATTCCTCTACGGTGAGCTCAAGGGGGGTTTTGCGTGACATCTACCTCATACCCCATGTCTAGTAGATTTTGTGGTTGTTGTGACGGGGTAGAGTGGCTCCTAGGATCAAATTATTGTTGGGTGGTATCACTTGTGGTAGATGTAGTTTTGGTTTGCTTCATGTTTTTATTGTGTTGTGATCTCGTTGTTACCATAAATTATGGATCAACTATGGGAGAGGTGTGTTGATATTTGTATTATTGGAACTCTCTAGTTGATTCAAATTTTGATAAAAGGGACCCCCTAAGTTGTTTTGGACCAATGATGGGAGTGGATGATGAAAAGGGGTGAGTGATATGGATGATGAACTTATAAACTTTGGACAACACTTTAGACTAAAGGTTTGATTTTTTTTGATAAAAGGTGCTAATGAACTTGTGAATCTAAAGGTAGAATTGTGACCTTTAAGATATTTTTTTTCAAAAGGATGATGATTAACTCAACTAAGTGTATGGAAAAGTTCATTTACACACATATAGCTAATCTAGGGGATTAATTTTATGATAACCTAAGTCTAGAATGTGGATGTGTCCAAAGTTTCAAAGTTGTTTGTGAGGTGAGATGTTAAAAGTGTTTTGAGATGGATGAGATGTTTGACCCAAATGTGTTAACCTAAAAGGGAATTTTTTATAAGATTAAGGTAGTGAAAAAAATGCTTTACCCTAAGAGTGATAAACCTAAGAACTCAATGTTTGGATGATAGAACTTTGAGTCAATGACTTTCAATACATTTTCTTGTTTTCACTTTGTTGCTTGGAAGTCAATGTGTTTTGAAAATAAGCCTAATGTGTGGCGTGTTCATTTGATTTAAACTTTGACTAGTGATATTTATTTTACCACATTCTAAATGTCTTGATTATATTTGACTCTAAATGTCTATAACTAAGCAACTATCATTCCACAAAGTTCAATATGTGAAAATCAAGAGGCTAAAGCCATAGTCTCCCATGTTGACTTTGGAATGTGTGAATTGAGATATAAGCTCAAATATTCATAAGCCTCTAAATAAATATCCTTAGGGACAAGTAGTAATATAGGGCTTTTAAAATGTATTCACACTAAGTCCAAAGTATTTGAAATTTGAAGAACATATTGATGTTTGTTTGAAATATTTTTGAAATCAAGCAAAGTGTCAAACTGACTCAACAAGAACAAGCAATAACAACCCTATAGAGTGGGTACATACTTCTTGGTAGGCTTACCTCATCCCCTAAGGAATGATGTAATCCATGAAGATGGAGTGGACAAATAGGCTATGACAAGAAAATGTATTGTCTTGACATGCCAAGCAAAAGAGTCCCTTCCCTATTTGCTTTATTGCCTCAACCAAAAATCGGACGTGGTAAGTAACTTTTGGGAGTGGTGTGCCTCCCATGCACTACTTCAAAGTAAATTTCAAAAAACAAGGATAGGTTTCTAAGAAAAAGTGTTTAATGACATCCGTGAACACAGGGGGTGTAAACCATACGTAAGCTACTTAAAGCTTTAGCCATTCCTGCCCAACTCATATGTTCATAAAAGGATGAGGCACTGTCATGTTACCACGCCCCCGACATAAGCTACTTTCTTTCAATTTCTCAAATTTTGTATAACCTATTGGTAAACATGCTCTTAGGGTTAGTTATGTGAGTTCTCCATTGCAGGTTGTATCTCATTAGTAGGACCTTATCTAATAATGATAAGAAAAATGATATTTCTCTTCACCCAAGATTGCATGAAGTGTAAGGGGAGAGGATAGGTAGCAAGTTCTTATGATGATCATTTTTTTTTGTGAACTTGGAGTGTTTCTCTTCACCCAAGATCACACAAAGCACAAGGGGAGTGGATACACACTAGAAATTCACACAAGCATGACAAGCATGACATATGCTCATTCTTTTTAATTCCTCAAAGGCAATGATGAATTCACTTTAAATAACACAAAAATGAAGTATGAAGTTGTATTTTTTCAATTTTAAACCAACATTGCAATGGTGAGATGTATGGGTTCAATTTTAACCAAATTTGAAAGATTATAGCATTGTAAATTTTAAACCCAATTGAAAGCTAATTATCTTAAAACATGAAATAAAGTAGCATATGATGGGTTATATCATCCCATAAGTGTGTAGAATTTTTTTACAATATAGGTCAAGTGATAATATGCTTCTTTACTTCAATATTTTTCTCCTTCTCAAATCTGCAAAATTAGTTAGCCTCACAAAAAAACCAGATGTCAGTAAATGATTAGAGAGTGGATTAACCTAAAAAATCAAAGCAGACATTAAAATCTAGCTCTTTGTTTTACCTTACAAAAGCATCGTTGTCCCATAAAAGTGCCTCTCTGTCAAACAACAAAAGCATCATTGTTCCACAAAAGTGCCACTGTAATGCAAAAGCATCATTTTGGTGAAATTCAAAAGTGCCTCCCTGTTGTACTTGCAAAAAAAACTAGGGAGGTCAAAAGTGAGCCTCTGTCAGAAAAATCAAAAGTGTTGCCATAAAGCAAAATCATTGTATTTCAAAAGCACCTTTGAAATGCAAAAGCATAGTTGTTCTTCAAAAGCAGTGCTCTGGTAAAAAGAAAAAGTGCCTCCCTACTTGCAACCTTCAAAACATAGGGAAACTCAAGGAAAATTTGTCAAAATTAGTTAGTTCTACCCTCCTTCTAGCGCCAAAATGTGACTATAATCATAACACAAGCTAAATAAACCAAATCCATTGGATTCTAAGCAATACTTACCTAGTTAAGCTACAATCCCAATGAAATTCTTGAAAACCATTTAATAAGGAAGCCATTAAACATAAACAACAAGAAATGAATAATGAAAACCTATTCTAATGCCTCAAATCTCATCCCATTGGGGGATTGGTGCTACATTTATGTGGAATGTGAGCCCTTTCCCAATCCCTTAGACTAAAACAAGCTTGGTTTGATAGATTGATGAGTAATAATGGAGATTTGAACCACAATGGATGAAAGTGTGGATGCAATTCAACAACATAACTTTGATCAAATGATTGTGGACACATTTTTCATAGAAATGAAGTGTATTTATAGGATAAAATGGTAAATCAAGGGTCAAAAGTTATTTGATAAATTAATGGATGAGATTCCATGTGAGGAGATGGCATGGATCAAGGATTCTCATCAATGGATGAGAATGCAAGTTGGCATGGATCAAGGAGTTAATCAATGACTCTCATTGTAGATAATAAAAAATGTCCTAATCGATGTCATATACTTGAAACAAATTTATTAACATCACATGCTCTTTATCCATCCTCTTTTCGCTTAATTGATTCAATCAGCCTAGCTAATTAATTAATTTCATCATTTTCGTCTATTTGGCCTAATTGATTAAATCGGGTTAATTCATCTCTTTTCGCACTAACACTTCATCTCATTAAATTGAATACATTAAAATATTTAATTTAATCCCCTAAGTCATCTTATTTAATTAAATACCCCTATCTTATTTAATTAAATATCATTTCACCCCTCCCCTATTTATTAAATCATCTAATTTAATAAATATCTCTTAATTCTTCTAATCCCCTAATTGCATAAATTAAACCTTGTTTAATTAGCAATTAAACTATTTATTCCTCTAATCAAAGGGAATATTCTCGTGGAATATTCTTTATCCTTTTTGCACAATTAAAACTTTGTTTTAATTTATAAAATCATCTTTTTCCTCACCCTAATGGAATATTCCCTCTCCTCTAATCAACTCACTTAGCTTCAAAAGTAAGTTAACCCTCTTACCTTTTTAGCAAGTTAGCTTTGACCTGTGTGAGCAGGTCAAAAGTGTGTTTGTTTGAGGTAATTGTGAGCCTTTGATTAATCTTCATCTTGCATTCTCATTCGTTGATGAGAATCCATGATCCATGCCTCTCATCTTTTTCATCCTGAACCGTTGATTAAGCTTAATGATCTCAACCATTCATTCCTTATGTGCTCTCCTATAAATAGATCACTATTTAGAGACAAATGGATCCATCTTTTATTGCAAATTCATGCTATTGAATTTTCTCACATCCATACTCTCAATTTGCACACATTTAACTTGTTTTTAGTTCATTTTTAGTTGCATATTAGCTTCAATCTTCCATTAATGGCTTCCATGCATCCATCTTAGCTTGTTTATAAATTAGTGTTTTTCATCTTTTAGCATAGATTTAGCTTAGATTAGCTTAGAAATAGCATAATCAGTGCATTTTTAGCATAAAATCATGGTAACTTAGCTTGCATCATGTTCATTTTAGCATAAACTAGGTTTTCATACATCAATCACAAGGGTTTCATCGATTCTCTTCCATAGAATTGACTAAAATAGGCTCAATGATCACGAGATTGGGAAAGGGTCATCGTTTTACATCAACACGACACCAATCCCCTAATAGAATAAGTTTCAATGGATTAGAGTAGGTATTTCAAAAACTTTTGTAGTTTAACATGTTAAGTTTTAATGGCTTCCACTTCGATTTACATTGAATGATTTTATTGGGACTGAGGTTTAGTGGCTAAATTGCACTTCGATTCCTCATGGATCAAGTGTGGTTAACCCGCACTAATCCATTGGTCACACTCATTGATTCAAAGAAGCACACCTAAAAATTGGGAAGTTGTTACAAAGTTTGTTGCAAAGTTGTTAAAAAGTTTGTTGCAAAGGTGTTACAAATGAATATTCCATTTTTGAGTTCAAATGAAGGAATATTTTAGGGGAATATTCCCTTGCAAGTGGGAGGGTGAGGGAAAATAAGAATTAGATAATTAAAACAAAGTTTTAATTGTGCAAGTTGAGTGAAATTAGGATGCTCATAAAATAATTAATTTATTTAATGAAAGGGGGTCAAATGACATTTATTTCAATAATTAAGATTATTCAATTAAATGAGAGGATATAAAGTGTTTAATTTAAGTAATTCACATTATCCAATTAAACAAGATGAAAATTAGTGTGAAAGAGGGTGAATTAGCTAAATAATAATGATCATTTGATTAAAAGGAGAGATTGATGCATTTAATTAAACAACTAGGATCATTCAATTAAACAGTTAAAAAGGAGGTGAATTTAGGATGAAATGGTGTTAGTAATCAAATTCAAGTGTGCAATATTAGTCAAGACAATTTTAAGTGTCTACAATTTTAATGTTTAGGGTTCATTTTTTAGGTATAGTGTTTTAATATAATTAGTTTTAGAAGTTATATTATTATTTTAAATATATTGTTAATATAACATAACATTATAGAACTATATATTTATATTATGTATTCAATTATATATTTATTTAATATTTTATACAATATAAATCATTAAAAATAAATATATTATATTATATAATTAATTATATTATTATTAAATACTAATCTAATATTAATATATATAATATACTCTAATAATATTATTAGATTATATTATATATACTAATATTAGATTACTATTATTAATATATAATATATGCATCTTTAATATAAGATGTAATATAGCCCTACCTTTATTCTTCATATACTCTGTTGAAAAAGACGTCTCTTCAATAGTCTTTTCCCACATATCTAGCAATGAGTATGGTTTATTTATAAATTATTACATAATAATAATAATTCCAATTTAACTAATAATCATCGTGATTGACAATTTGAATATAATATAATTATATAATAAAAGCCAAACTATGGAAGGCTATCTTGGATACTTATGCTAAAGTTGTTGGGCAACATATTAATTACAACAAAAGTATGCTCTACTTTAATTTTGAGAGCATCCTTAAAGATAGGATTGTGAGCATCCTTGGTTGCTAATAGGATAGGTTATTTGCCACTTATCTTGGCCTCCCACTCAACACAAAATATTTCTAACACTTTCTAGAACATTGTGAAAAGAGTGTATAGAAAGGTAGTTGGCTAGAAAGGGAAGAATTTGATCTAGGCAAGTAAATATCGATTACTGAAAGCCTCACTTTAGAATATCTTTGTCTTCTACTTATCTTTATTTAAAATCCTTGTCGCCATGGTTGATAAAATTAAAAAAGATCCAAAAGAAATTTATACGGGCTAGAATCAAAGACAAAAATAAATCCTTGGTGAAGTGGGAAAAGGTATGTAAACCTAAGATTCAAGGAGGTCTAGGGATAAGGAGATTAAAGTAGTTCAACAAAGCACTGCTTTCCAAAATCGGGTGGAATTTGGTGGAAGGGAACATAGAATGGGCTCAATGTGAAGTATTTGAAAAACAAGGATCCATGTTGTTTCCTTTCCTCTCCTTTTGTCTCCAATGGTTTTTTTATATGGAATCATTTGCTCAAAATAAGAAATGTTATTAAGAAGGGTATATTTTGGAATGTTGGGGATGGTAGGAGTATTAATTTATGGAATGACCATCGGATTGAAGGACATTCCTTGTCCTTTAGGCAGAGCTTGTCTCACATAATGGAATTATTGATTAGATTAAACAACGCTAAAGTTCATGGGTACATTAGTTGGGATGGCCCCTATACCAAGTGGAAAGACTTTGAGAGTCAATTGAGTGGGAGAAACTTGAGAAGTGGAAGTAAACAAGATTGGAAAGAGGAGGCTCACATTTTGTACTTATAGGTGAATGTTGCTTCTTCAATTTTGACAAGAAGGATGTTTATTTCTGGTCCCCTAACCCTTCCAAACACTTCTCTATTAAAAATACTTATGCTCTTGTTGTGGATGATAAGAGTGAGTGTACCTTCAATTGGAACCATGCATGAAATAACAAAGTGATACCTAAAATTAGCTAGCTGCTTCTAGTGGGTTGCCATTCATAATAAGGTCCTTACTATTGACAACCTTAACAGGAGGGGTTTCTCTTTGGTTAATAGATGCAACCTATGTTACCAAATGTAAGAGATGTTTAACCATTTTTTCTTTCACTGTGGGTTTGCTATTTGTGTTTTGGGGGAGGTCATGGCCCACCTACTGATCAACTAAAGTTTCCCTTTGCGCCTTAAATATTTTTTCAATTCTTGGCACTATGGTTCCCCCTAAAACCATCATATTATTTGTGAAATATGGAATCAAATTCCTTATCTTATCACCTAGAAACTATGGAAAGAGAGGAATAACAGAGTGTTTAAAGACTAGGTTAAAAACAATAATGTCATCTTATGAGTCATGAAACACAGTCTACAAGATAACATAAACACCTTGTCTTTTGGATTCTCTAAGAAATTCCTACCTATGTTGAATTAAGAGTAAAATTGAATTCTCAAACCTTAACTAAAATCAATTGGTATAAAATTATGGCTAGAAAGGAGACTAAATGAAATCCCAAAAAGGGGGTGGGTAAAGCTAAATTTTGATGAATGTTCTAAGGATGAATGTCCTATACCTGTGTTTGAGGTTTCTGAATCCCTTGCCCAAAATTATTTGCACTAAATGCACTAATCTCTCATTGCTATAGAGGAACAATCCTTTCAGCCTCTTCGTTGATGCTTCACCATGAAAGGGAGAGAGTTGTTTCCTTAGCGAGAAATTTGTCTCCATCTCCTCTACAACTACTGAGCCACCACCTCCTGTCCACCGTTTGTGCACTCATTTATCACCACAATGAAGGAAGCATCGAGAGAGAGATGCCTCGAGAGATTAATAAACATTAAGTCCCATACTCCACCATTAATGCGAGGTGTACGTTCAACATCGCCACCTAATACCATAAACATTCTCACATTCATTTTGAAATTTGGAGAGCCTCCAACTAATCCTTGCATTAATTTTTGTGAGCGTACAAACCCTCATAAAGTTGCCTCCTCTAAATCTAAATGTCTAAAGTCTTCAATTCTCAATTCACCAATTTCTGCAAAAGATAAAGCCCACTTTGACAATGTATCGGCCTCTGCATTCCCCGCTCTCCTAAAATGACTTACATAGAAGTCTTCAAAAGTTGCAAAATCCTCTTTGATTTTTCCAATTACATTCAATAAATGCCAGGCTCCAATATTCCCTTTCGTCACTGCTTGGATAATAACAAGAGAATCACCCTCCCTTTAGAAGCTCCTAGTTTTTTACCAAGCCTGACAATCGTTAACGCTGCTAAGGCTTCGGCTGTATTATTTGTCCCTTACTCAAGCTTCTTTTATCCCAAAGCCAATACATTTCCTCTCCAATCACAAACAATAAATCTTGCCCTTGATGGTCTGAGGTTCCCTTTAGAGGCCCCATCAAAATTCAATTTCCACCATGCCTCCAATGACTTTTCCCAATTGACCTCCACTGGTCCTTTAGAGGCAAGAACAACCCAACCAAGTGTTAGGAAAAGGTGTGTTGTACACCTTGCATAATATATTTAGTGTTAATATTCTTGAGGCCACTTTACATTGTATGTAACATTGGGACATAATTTAAGTTGCTAAAATGTAATTATTTAATATTGGGGAAAATAATTAAATAAAGTACCCAATATTAAATAAGGGGACATGGTTTTGTAATCTCATGGTTTTAGTCACATGGTTTTGTGTAATCCCACTTAGCGGTTTTGTGGGAGTTTGCTTCTATAAAAGCAACCACAAAGGTAGTTATTGTAAGATGCAATTTTGCATGTTAGCTCTGGTTAGCATTTGTGAGGGTTTGAAGCATGACATAGGATGTGTGGTTGCATACTTGTTCACATGGATTGCTTGGAGAGGGCTTGTTGCTTCAATGGTGTTCATTGAGACTCAAAAGATGTATTGTAATAATTATTGCTGAATAATACATGAGAGATGGATGCTTTTGGAGGCTGGGTTTTTACCTCTTGAGGGTTTTCCCAAGGTATATATTGTGTCATATTTTCATGGGTATGTTGTCTATTCTCTTGCATGTGGATTCTAAAAACTTAAACACATAGATTACTCTTATGGGTTATGTGGAAATTGTCTTTAAATGTCTGCAAGTTTCCAACAAGTGGTATCAGAGCTTTGGTTGTGGTTGTATAACCCTTGGTTGAGAAAAATCTTGTTTAAGTTTGAATCTATGCATTGCATGTGAGAATTAAAGGCATGGAAAGATATGAGGGTTTTGTAGGTTGTTTATTGTAGATCTGAGGGTTTTGGGTTTTCTAATTTGATGGGTTGTTTGCAGATTTGGGGTGTGAGAAATTTTGGGTGAAATGGGTTTCTTGGTTTTACATTCAAGTGGGGGTTTTGTGGGGGGAAATTTACAGATGATCTCCTGACCCAAAATAGACTTCACGGTTGGATCTAGGTTGGCCGAGAGATGAATTTTGATATATAATTTGCCCCATTTTGTTTACTAGAATTTTAAAAGGCCCTATTTGTAGGCTGTACATTTTTTTTTAAATCCCGTCGAAATGAAAAATTTGTCATGCAAAATCAAAATAAAAACGAAAAAAATTAATTGCATGGGGGGCAGATAAAAGTTTTTTGAAAAAAATAAAAATATTTTTTTGGGAGGGGCGAACCCCCCCACTGGCCGCCGACGTACCCTTGACAAGTCTAATGGTACTTGTTAGCAGATATCATCTAGCAGCTATGCCGTTGACATGGTACCGGCTGGCAGGGTACCACCGACAACCTACCAGTGGGCCCACCAACCACCGTCCCCTTTTTAAAGGGGTTTTAAACCCTATCAAAAAAATTAATCAAATTTTATTTATAAAATTTTCACCGTTAGTTAATAAATTTCGCCATGAAATATTAAAAGGGGCGGATGAATTTTAAAATGAAAAATTTAATTATTTTGAAATTTGTAGTCGGGTCTGCCACCCAAGGAGTGGCGCCGCCCAGGTCGGGCCACTGCCCAGCCACTAGGGGTGGCTAATTTTTTTTTGCCTCATACTCAAATTGTGCTTTTGCTTCTGAGGGGCATAACTTTTGCCCAGGTGTTCCATTTTTTGACTTCTTGGACTCATTGGAAAGCTGAATCAGAGCTCTACATTGTGGTGATAGATTTTTCTAGATTTTGTAGTTTTGACAGTGTTTTGCTTGGTCAAAGTCAGGTGTTTATTTTTAGCTTCGAGAGGGCATATCAGGTGCATACAAAGTCAAATTTTGGACTTCAAATAGTTGACAGAAAGCTTGTTCAAAGCACTACATAGTGGATCAGGTTTGGAGTCATTTTGGCATGGTTTATTTGTTGTTTTCCTTATCTGAGTTGTTTATGAGTTTCTTTGACTACGATGATACTATGAGTTTATGGATGATCAAATCTTGGAGATTTGATGTTGGATTCATTGTATGCTCAGTTGTACATCTCAGATTATTCTCATTTTGACATGGTTATTAGTATATGGTTGGATTTGTATGTTGCATTGTTGTATCTACAAGGTGTGCAATGTTGTAGGTGGTTTATACTTACATGTTGCATTTATGACTTGGACATGGGTTGTTTTTTCCCATTGACATTTCAGTGTTGATGCATGTTCAGTTTTGGTGGCTTGGTTTAGTCACTTGGTTTGCTGGTTTTGTTGTCATATTGAGGTGAGATGGTATTACTAGGTACAATCATGATATGAGATCTATGCAGTTGACTATGATTATGCAGATATGAGGACACAGTTGGGTTGAGTTGTTGGTAAATTTGGTGGTGTGTTGGTGGTGTGTTTGGTTCCTTAACTATGGTACTTGAATATGGACATGTTTGGAAAATTAGATTAGAGGTTGATTTGGTGTTTGAGTTTTTTGGTCTATATGGTTATTCTCTTAGATATCTCAATTTGTAGTTTACTAATGTGATGATGAGTTTGCATGTTTTAGTGATTAGATCTACAAGTCATGTGGGTTGTGGATTAGCTACCCATTTACTTGCAGTGAGATGACTTGGTTGTGGATTATCTTTATTCACCAGGTATGATTCATTGGTGTTGTAGACTTTGACATTTGGCCCTGTTTTTGGGTCATTTGTATATTGGTATGTGTGCTTAGAGATGAGAGGATGGATGTTTCTTATAGTACCTGGACAGTTGTTTTTGGGACTTGTAGCATATAGTTTATCATGATGTTATGGATAGCTTGATTACATTTTTTAGTGGGAGCTTTTGACAGTGATGGATTGATGGTGATGGATATGTCTATGATGGTTTGGCGGTTGTGGGTATCTTCTTGGCTTGGAGATTTTGGTTCTACTTGTTATGTTATCGACATTTCAGTTGTGTGTGTAGACTTGGATGATTTTCATGGAGAGGATGGTAGTCATGATTCCATGTGTGAATTGGTATCATAGTTCAATGGGAGTTGTTGGCAGTGATGTGGATTCACCATTTGATGGTGGATGGTCTTTTGCAGTGATTGTTGGTGTCATGGATGGACTTTTGGTTTCTACTTTTATGCAGTGATGGTTCAATGGCATCTTTGGTTTCATTGATAGGGGATGGTTTTATTCATATTTATTACATATATGATTCTTGGTTTAGGGTGTTATTGTATTATGTCATGGTTTACTCTTGATCATATGTTAGAGTTTTGGCATGGTACTTGTTCTCTTGAGACTAGGATGTATGCATTGTTGATCTGTAAACTCCTTACTATGAATCACTTAACAACTTGTTAGATTCACCAGGATATAGATTTAAAATTAAGATCGTAACTGATGATGCTTGTGAATTGAGCAAATAACCACATAAAACATAGAAAAGTAAAGAAGCTGACAAAAATCATGCACCAAGAAAAGAGAGACAAAGATTTCATTACGGAGTTCACCAGTTTTTGGCTACGTCTCTGGATCCGCAAATTAGCGTGATCAATGCCATTACTATGATGCAACTTCTTTTACATCACCATGGTCTTTCACTGAGTTACAATCTGCTACCAAGGAAGATTCTTGCACTTCAGGCTCTTCCCGCTGAAACATTGTCTTGACAAGAACTTTCTAGCATCCACACTACCTAGTCCTTATGTCACCTTTACAATGCTATTAAGCAATAAAACTGCAACTCACACTCTCAACAAGAGTACAAACATGCTCCACTAAATTCCTATCTCTCCACAAGAGACCATTTAGCTTGCTTACAAGAGAAAACTCTCACTTTCCCAAATCCCTTTACTAAGAGCAACAAAACACTCTCTAAGAGTTAAGGAGTGAGAATAAACTCTTCTCCTGCTTTTACAAGGAATTTCCTCAAGGAACAAGACTCAAGACTCTTCAAGTCTCCTAATCCCTGAATTCTGAATCCCCAAATTTTTGAATGAATAAGCACTCTCACCATCTCCCTTTATATACATAAAAATAAGCCTAAAATGGCTTAACAAAAATAATAACAAAGTAACCCCTTTGCCAAAAATTACAATTCGTACACAACTTCTCTCTAACCCCTTTTGTCTTTGTTGTTTGGATTATTTGATTAGGAGGATTTGTTTATAACTATAAGGCTTATTTGTGCAAGCCTCGACCACACACTTACAACAAAACCGTTCAAGACCACTATATAGTATGTCTCCATTCGATGGTGCAATGACCATAAGTATTTTTGGCCAACCCGACGGTCACGGGTTCCAAACCTGTTTGCCATTTTCAAACAAAATACCAAAATTTTAAAACAATAAAAAAAACCCATCACTTAATATAGGTAACGAAACCTTGCGTGGCACAACGGTCAAACCGACAACTGTTTGATGGGAGATTACGGGTTCAAACCCGATCACTTATTTTGGTTCAACAACTAACAACTCACTGACGTCGACCAAGAATAGAGGACACGTGTCATGATGAGAAACAACCATGTGGAAACACTTCATTCGTTGCCGAAGACACGTCATTGCCGACTGGACCGTTGACTCGGATGCCACGTCAACTGTATGATCCGCTGATTAGGTTGCCACGTCGGAGTATGGAATGCCACGTCATTGTACGGACTTGACACGTGTCAACATATGGTTGGTCCACATCAGATTTCGTACCACGTGATGACATCATATGTATGGATGATGACATCATCACTGTACCTTCAAGTCCACCAAGTCAATCGAGAGCTTTGACAGGCCGTATCTTGAGCATACGAGCTCTGTTTCCAATGAAACGAACGCCGTTGGAATCGTCTCGATGAGCACTTCAATTTGATGCTAATTTTGATGAATTCTGAGATGATCAAATTTTTTGCCTCTTTGATGGCTCTGGTACTCAGTTTGACTGGACCTTTGACCAAGCATAACTTCCACCTACGATCTCCTTTTGACGCGATTCAAGTTGTGTCGGGATCGTGTCATCGTGCTCTTCGAACTGAGACTACTTTCAACTGGTTCTAAGACTATGAAATTTTGAGGTCTTTTGGATCCACCTGGATCATTTCTCCCCACTGAGGAACTTTTGGACCTCCAAAAGATTCTTAATCAGACTTGATGTGAGAAGAAATTCCTTCCCACTTGTCTAGTATCTGTCCACCCTTTTTGTGCACCTGCTTCATCAAAAAGTTGTACAACAATTATGAAAACTGCAATCACATTGCTACCCATTTGCATTTTCTCACATCCTTTTGCATTCATTATCCCAGCTACTATACATGTACAAAACATTAGCAACATTAACAAATACAAGGATGATAATGACAATGAGCTAACAATACTTCTAATCCTCTTAATAGGTTTCCATGAAAAATATTCATGTTGCGGCGCTAATGATCCCTGAAACACATGATAGTTAGGCTTACAAGCAATTACATTTTCATGCTTCAAATCACCTACTTTTCCCACCTTTGCACACATGAGTGAAGAAGTTTTCCTCACATACATGAGCTTCTTCATTTGCTCTGTGTTCACCAATGGAGAATCAACTGCAATCTTCTTCTTGTCCTTCTTTGGATGAAGCTTCCAACAGTTAGCTTCCTGATGTCCACCTTTGTTGCAATAAGAGCAAGGTGTTTTCAACATCCAGACTTTCTTTCCCTTATCTTCCTTCTGAATTGGAGATGAGTCTTTACACTATGTCCCTTTCCTGGTTGACTCTACCTTCCTATACAAAGCCATTCTTTTCCAACACTTGGCAACACTATGGTTATTCAACCCACAAAATGTGCACGGTCTTCTATACCATAAACTTTTTACATTGCCAATCTTCTTAAAATCAAAAGAAACATTGGAACAATTAGCTTTATTATACCTTTGATAGTCACCCTTGGTGCATGCATGCCGAGAAGAATCTATGTTCGTCCTTCTCTTGGACATCTTGCATGTGTCACCACTGCCTGAAAGTGATGTGCCATCACCTCTCTCAGATCGTTCTTGGAATGGTTCTTCTTTCAGAGAATTCTTTGCGTCCATTGCCTTGGAGCATTCTCCTTCACCATACCTTGATCCTACAAAACGAGGTCCAACTTCCATCTTCACAGATTCAACCATGCCTTGTCCATGACTACCAAGACCCTTTCTATCATAGTCCATCTTGGTTGATAACCTCAATCCAACACTTTGAGATTGTTTCTCATAATCACCAAGAGAACAAGGAAGAGAATGAGAATAATGAGGAGCTTTCACCAAGTCTGCATCTTTGACTTTCTTCAACAAGCCTTCTTTTTCAGACTTCCATTCCTCATACATTTCATCAACCTTGACTTTCATCGCCATGAAGGCCTTATAAAATTTTGCATTGAAGACAAAAGGAAACTGATTTTCCTTATGTGATGACATCTCACCTCACTGCTTGAATTTGCTCCAAGTATTCCACAACCTGCAACTTGTCAAACTAGCTTTGATACCAACTTGATCTGTAAACTCCTTACTATGAATCACTTAACAACTTGTTAGATTCACCAGGATACAGATTTAAAATTAAGATCATAACTGACGATGCTTGTGAATTGAGCAAATAACCACATAAAACATAGAAAAGTAAAGAAGCTGACAAAAATCATGCACCAAGAAAAGAGAGACAAAGATTTGATTACGGAGTTCACCAGTTTTTGGCTACATCTCTGGATCCACAAATTAGCGTGATCAATGCCATTACTATGATGCAACTTCTTTTACATCACCATGGTCTTTCACTGAGTTACAATCTGCTACCAAGGAAGATTCTTGCACTTCAGGCTCTTCCCGCTGAAACACTGTCTTGACAAGAACTTTCTAGCATCCACACTACCTAGTCCTTATGTCACCTTTACAATGCTATTAAGCAATAAAACTGCAACTCACACTCTCAACAAGAGTACAAACATGCTCCACTAAATTCCTATCTCTCCACAAGAGACCATTTAGCTTGCTTACAAGAGAAAACTCTCACTTTCCCAAATCCCTTTACTAAGAGCAACAAAACACTCTCTAAGAGCTAAGGAGTGAGAATACACTCTTCTCCTGCTTTTACAAGGAATTTCCCCAAGGAACAAGACTCAAGACTCTTCAAGTCTCCTAATCCCTGAATTCTGAATCCCCAAATTTCTGAATGAATAAGCACTCTCACCATCTCCCTTTATATACATAAAAATAAGCCTAAAATGGCTTAACAAAAATAATAACAAAGTAACCCCTTTGCCAAAAATTACAATTCGTACACAACTTCTCTCTAACCCCTTTTGTCTTCGTTGTTTGGATTATTTGATTAGGAGGATTTGTTTATAACTATAAGGCTTATTTTTGCAAGCCTCAACCACACACTTAAAACAAAACCGTTCGAAACCACTATATAGTATGTCTCCATTCGATGGTGCAATGGCCATAAGTACTTTTGGACAACCCAGCGGTCACGGGTTCCAAACCCATCGGCCGTTTTCAAACAAAATACAAAAATTTTCAAACAATAAAAGAAAACCCATCGCTTAATATAGGTAACGAAACCTTGCATGGCACAACGGTCAAACCGACAACTGTTTGATGGGAGATTACGGGTTCAAACCCAACCGCTTATTTTGGTTCAACAACTAACAACTCACCGACGCCGACCAATAATAGAGGACACGTGTCATGACGAGAGACAGCCACGTGGAAAACACTTCATTCGTTGTCGAAGACACGTCACTGCCGACTGGATCGCTGACTCGGATGCCACGTCAACTGTACGATCCGCTGATTAGGTTGCCACGTCGGAGTACGAAATGCCACGTCATTGTATGGACTTGACAAGTGTCAACATTTGGTTGGTCCACATCGGATTTCATACCACGTGCTGACATCATATGTACAGATGATGATGTCATCACTGTACCTTCAAGTCCACCAAGTCAACCGAGAGCTTTGACTGGCCGTATCTTGCGCATACGAGCTCCATTTATGATGAAACGAACGTCGTTGGAATTGTCTCGTTGATCACTTCGATTTGACGCTAATTTTGATGAATTTTGAGATGATCATTTTTTTTGCCTCTTTGATGGCTCTGGTACTCAATTTGATTGGACCTTTGACAAAGCATAACCTCCACCTACGATCTCCTTTCGACGCGATTCAAGTTGCTTCAGGATCATGTAATCGTGCTCTTCAAACTGAGACTACTTTCGACTGATTCTGAGACTGTGAAATTTTGAGGTCTTCTGGATCCACCTAGATCAATTGTTGTATGAGATCTCCTATTAGGAGATAGTTAGATCATGTTGTTATGTTTATGTTCCTGATTCACAATTGGATATATGACATTGATCTTGTGTGGTTCTCTTGGTATTGGGTACATCAACATTTGCTTAATTACTTCATGATGGTGATATATTGCATTTGGAGTTTGGCATGGATTGGTTGGTTACAAGTACTCATGGATACTTGGAGACATAGGTGAGGCTTGAGTTCTCTTATGATTAGAGACATGTGTTAAGTCCGAGGAGCCTACACCTTGGTTGGACATGAGTTCAACATGGACCTATCAGGAGAGTGTTCTTGGATGAGTCATGATGACTTGGATGTCTTGGAGGAGCATTCTCATTCCTCACTCTTGTTAAACCCGATCGCTTATTTTGGTTCAACAACTAACAACTCACCGACGCCGACCAAGAATAGAGGAAACGTGTCATGATGAGAGACAGCCACATGGAAACACTTCATTCATTGCCAAAGACACGTCACTGCCGACTGGACCGCTGACTCGGATGCCACGTCAACTGTACGATCCGCTGATTAGGTTGCCACGTCGGAGTATGGAATGCCACGTCATTGTATGGACTTGACATGTGTCAACATCTGGTTGGTCCACATCGGATTTCATACCACGTGCTGACATCATATGTACAAATGATGATGTCATCACTATACCTTCAAGTCCACCAAGTCAACCAAGAGCTTTGATTGGCCGTATCTTGCGCATACGAGCTCCGTTTATGATGAAACAAACGTCGTTGGAATTGTCTCGTTGATCACTTCGATTTGATGCTAATTTTGATGAATTTTGAGATGATCAATTTTTTTGCCTCTTTGATGGCTCTGGTACTCAATTTGACTGGACCTTTGACCAAGCATAACCTCCACCTACGATCTCCTTTTGACGCGATTCAAGTTGCTTCGGGATCGTGTCATCGTGCTCTTCAAACTGAGACTACTTTCGGCTGATTCTGAGACTGTGAAATTTTGAGGTCTTCTGGATCCACCTAGATCAATTGTTGTATGAGATCTCCTATTAGGAGATAGTTAGATCATGTTGTTATGGTTATGTTCCTGATTCACAATTGGATATATGACATTGATCTTGTGTGGTTCTCTTGGTATTGGGTACATCAACATTTGCTTAATTACTTCATGATGGTGATATATTGCATTTGGAATTTGGCATGGATTGGTTGGTTACAAGTACTCATGGATACTTGGAGACATAGGTGAGGCTTGAGTTCTCTTATGATTAGAGACATGTGTTAAGTCCAAGGAGCCTACACCTTGGTTGGACGTGAGTTCAACATGGACCTATCAGGAGAGTGTTCTTGGATGAGTCGTGATGACTTGGATGTCTTGGAGGAGCATTCTCATTCCTCACTCTTGGTCTACTCAACAGTTTCACTTGAGAGGTATTGCTCATTGTTACTTTTAGGTGATTTATGTTTAATGCTTTATCTTCTCATGCATTTGGATCTTGAGCTATGGATATATGGTTTTGGAGGGTTCATTTGACGAGTGTTGGCATGTTTATCTCTTTATGCATTGTGATTACACTCATTGATGTTGAGTTTAGGAGATGTAATGGGCTTATTTCCTTCATTGGGAATGGATTACATCCATGTTGATTACATGATACATATGTTATGTTTGATCTTGGTGATTGAACGGTTGGGTGTTGTTATGGATTTTATTTTGGGGTGTTGTGGAGGAGATCATACTTGACACAATTGGCATTTAGAGGTGTATGCAAGAGATTTTTCTTACAAGTTATTGATATACAGGTTTGCATATCATTGTGGATGATTCCTTGGTTCTACATGATGTTGTTTACACTTTATATATGATGCTATTGGTAGACTTGGTATGCCTTGATCTTTTTCAGATTTGCATTACCAATTCAATGGGAGCTCTTGGATGTGTATGCCATTCTTTGATAGGTTTTCAGTTGGAGTTTGTGATTGCAGTTTATGGGTGTCTATGTTTATGGCATGAGTTTACTATGTTTTTTATGCTTTAGAGGTATGGATATTCGGATGTATTGGCACTTTTTGTGGGTGTTATTTCAACTATGGGTTTGTATATCTTGACAACTATTGGTGCATATTGATACCTTTTGATTGAGTGTTTGTGTTTGGGATATCAGTTGAGTAGGACTTATGCTTCGTTGTGAAAAATTGTGTGGCTTCTCTATTGGATGGCTTCTTATCTTTGTGAATTGGCATGATGGAGGATGAGATTATTCATGCTTGGGATGGTGGTCACTTTGATTCTTGTTGCAGGTATCTTGATGGAGCACATAGAGCACTTTGATTCCATGATGGTATATGTGGCTATATGGATTGTTCATTTGATTCATGTTTTGAGGTTACTTGTTCCCTTTATGCAATGTATAAAACTAGTGGGAGAATGTTAGGAAAAGGTGTGTTGTACACCTTGCATAATATATTTAGTGTTAATATTCTTGAGGCTACTTTATATTGTATGTAACATTGGGACATAAGTTAAGTTGCTAAAATGTAATTATTTAATATTGGGGAAAATAATTGAATAAAGTACCCAATATTAAATAAGGGGACATGGTTTTGTAATCTCATGGTTTTAGTCACACGGTTTTGTGTAATACCACTTAGTGGTTTTATGGGAGCTTGCTTCTATAAAAGCAACCACAAAGGTATTTATTGTAAGATGCAATTTTGCATGTTAGCTTTGGTTATCATTTGTGAGGGTTTGAAGCATGGCACAGGATGTGTGGTTGCATGCTTGTTCACATGGATTTCTTGGAGAGGGCTTGTTGCTTCAATGGTGTTCATGGAGACTCAAAATACGTATTGTAATAATTATTGCTAAATAATACATGAGAGATGGATGCTTTTGGAGGTTGTGTTTTTTTCCCTCTTGAGGGTTTTCCCAATGTATATCTTGTGTCATATTTTCATGGGTATGTTGTCTATTCTCTTGCATGTGGATTCTGAATACTTAAATGCATAGATTACTCTTATGGGTTATGTGGAAATTGTCTTTAAATGGCTGCAAGTTTCCAACACCAGGTGCCTTAACAGGCTAGTGATTAAGTATATTACTTATGCTTTATTGTATGAAATTTTGGGACATTGTAATGCCTTTACTTCTTAATATAATTCCAAGATTATTGTATCTTTGCAAAAGAATAAAATGTGTGTATATAAAACATGAGTGTATCATAAGCTCTTAATTATTACTACAAATTCTCCTTGGATAAAATATTAATTCTTGATATACATTCAAATGAATGTTCTACTCGTGATCTATGGTTTAAATATGTTTTCTTTTGGCATGCATGGTGGATCATTTTATTCCAAGAGTGGTGCCTATTTCATCAGGTTATAAAGTCATACCATACCAAGGGAAACAAGATATTTTAATAATAAAGGAATTTGACTTGGACATAAGCAAACAAAAAAAATATCATATGAAACAAGTGTAGTTATTTATCCATCTACAAAAAACTAAAACATCATATGTAATAGATAACTAATCATTACAAAAAACTACAAATCATATTCGTTATGGTAAACATAACTAGTTATGTATTTACTGTCCATAAAAGTTCCAAACACTGTAAATATAACATATGCCATTGAGTGTGAGGAAATCACTAATGACATCATAAATCCATTGAAATTGGACATACACACACACACACACACACACATATATATATAATGTGTGAAAACTTTTCAAACATTTGTGATTACAAATTTCACAAATATTGGCTATAATAACTAAATAGTTTGTAAACATTATCACTAGGTCAACCATTTATGAATAGGTAACATTTGTTGGGATTAAGGTGTCTCAACCTTAGAGTCCTAACATTGATTTATTTGATGTAATTAATGTATTTATTTGTATTATTTAAATTTGTATGATTCATGTCACAAATTGGGACTCACCGGCTGGGTGGCATCCCCGTTGGAGGTGTCTGGATGATACATCATCATCCCAAGTGGAAATAGGTGTCCCACTTTGGAATCTATGACATGAAAGATTCTATAATGCATCATGAGGCATCTTTGAATGCATGGGTGAAATTTGGCACCTAATTTGGGTTATGACAAGATGTAAGAGAATCCACTATTTTTAGCCAATTATGATAGATTCTCTTACAACTGTAAGTGCTATCAGCTATGACAGATTCTACGACAATTGTAAGATGTGTAAGGCATCTATCATAAGCTATTTTTATCATATTATAGGCATCCAAGCTTGGAAGAAGACTATATGCATGTTTGACAAGTGTAAGGGGTGTAAGGGAATATTGAACATGTGTCCAAATGCATATCTAAGGCATTAAAAGTTGTGCCTTTTGGATTTGGATGCCCCTCACCTTCTAGATGCTTCCTGAAGCTTATAACACTATATTTATTGAGTGCCTTGAGTTGTAGAATGCATAGTTTGTTTGTAGGTAATGAAGTGTTGCCAGTATCACTCCAGAATACGTGTTTGTGTTGAAGCACTTGTTGAAGAAGCTTTGTACTTGGTGATATCTTGTAACTCCTATTTGAAATAATAAAGATAGTACTGTGATTTTGGAGGGTGGGGTTTTTTACCTGAAAGGGTTTTCCCCATGGTATATTTGGTGTCACTATTTTTATGCATTATTGTTGTTCTATTTCCATTATTCTCTATGTGCTTCTCTAGTTGTTATTGTTAAAGGTGTTAAAAAGATAATTTTTTGTAACTCTCTCCTGATAAGATTAATGTAGGAAGCTATTTATTCTCACCTAACTTCCTTTCAGATGGTATTAAAGCTTGGCTAGCCTTGGTTCCTTTGTTGGGTTAGAAGGGTTTTTTGAGATAATCTCTATTTCAGTGGGAGTTTTGTAGAAGAGTGTATTTCGTGACCTTATTGCAAGAAAGAGATGGAGGTACATTTGGGAGGATTGAGATGGAAAATTTTAATAGTGGTAATTTTTAGTTGTGGAAGCTCAAAATGGAAGACATGTTAGTAGACTAAGACTTATGGCTTGCAATTTATGGAACAAAACCTTCAAGCATGAAACAAGAGTATTGGGATCTCATGGATAGGAAAGCCAAGGGTCTTATTAGAATCTATTCTTCCTGAATTTCCATAAAGAGAAAAATTATGCTTCTCTATGGAAGAAGCTTAGTGATTTCTACCAAGCTAAGTCCTTGGTAAACAATATTTTCCTCAGAAAGAAGATGTACTCTCTGAAAATGGAAGATGGAGGATCCATTGCAGATTGCCTGAATTCTTTTAGCATGCTTGTTGGGCAACTGTGTTCCCTTGGAGACAAAATAGATGAATAAGACCATTGCATGCTCTTTTTGTGTTCATTGATAGACTCTTGGGATCACCTGGTAATGGCTATTGGAAGCACTACTTCCACATTCAAGATGGATGAGGTTGTTGCCTCATTACTATATGAGGAGATGTGAAGGAATTATTTTGAGATGGCCAAGGAGGCCCTTGCACTCCATGGTAGACCAAAAGAGAAGCAAAAAGAAAGATAATAAATCTAAGTCAAAGTCTCTTGGTAAGAAGTACAAGCCAAAATGTTGGAATTGTGGTGAAACTGGTCACATTCAGAAAGATTGCAAGAAGGAGGAGAAGAAGAAGAAAAACAAGTCTTTCTCTAATTCATAATATGAGAAATCATCCCAAGATGATGGAGAAGCATTTATTGCAACCTTGGCAACCCATGCATTAGATGATGTGTAGTTGATAGATTTGAGTGCATCCTTTCACATGACTTATCATGGAGATTGTTTCTCGAAGTATGAGGAGTTCGATGGTGGAGAGGTGTACTTGGGTGATGAATCTCACCTGAAGATTGTTGGTTGTGGAAGATTCAAAATTAGATTTCCTGATGGAACAGTGAAGGGGATTGATGGTGTCTTGCATATCCCGAGTTTGGCACAAAACCTGCTTTTTGTAAGTAAATTAAATGATTTAGGAGTGCAAGTTGTTTTCTTTGGTGGAGGATGCAAGATGGCTAGAGGAGCTATGGTGTTGGCTAAGGGAGTTCGTATTGGCACTCTATTTCAGCTTGATGCATGCACTATACAGTGCAATATTTCTTCTATTGTACTAAAGAAGATACCTTTGGATTATTCATCCTCACCATTATATTGTGTAGAGAAGAAGTGTGTTGCAACTACATCCGATGGTCGTGCATTTTGGGTACCTAAGGGTGCTCATTCCATGGAAATGAAGCTTCCTGCAGAGAAGACAATGTCATGGCACAACCGACTTGGTCACATTGGTGAGAAGGGTCTTAGAACCTTGAAAAATAAGAGCCTTGTTGAAGGCCTTGATGATTGTAATCTCGATTTTGAATTTTGTGGACATTATGT
This sequence comes from Sequoia sempervirens, assembly GCA_007258455.2. Taxonomy (NCBI): domain Eukaryota; kingdom Viridiplantae; phylum Streptophyta; class Pinopsida; order Cupressales; family Cupressaceae; genus Sequoia; species Sequoia sempervirens. The sequence goes on along the minus strand of VDFB02281410.1, from coordinate 2,640 downwards.
ATATGGAAAACAACACTATGTTTCTTTCTACTCTAGTTCTCATAAGTCTTTTGGGGTGTTGGACTATGTCCATTCAAATGTTTTTGGTCTTGTAAATTCTCCTTCGTTATCAAAATCTATATATCTTGTTTCTTTCATAAATTATTGTAGTAGAAGGACATTTGTTTATTTACTCAGAAGTAAAGCTAAAGTCTTTAGTTAGTTTAAGGAGTTTAAGGCCTTGGTAGAAAATCAGATTAGCAAAAAGATTAAGTGTTTGAGAATTGATAATGGTGGTGAGTTTTGTTCCATAGAATTTGAAAAGTTCTATAAAGAGCACGATATTGAGAGAAATAAGACAAATCCCTACACTCCACAACAAAATGGAGTTGCAGAGAGAATGAATAGAATGTTGATGGAGAGGGCTAGGAGTATATTGAGTGGTGCTGGTCTTGAGCAGAAATTTTGGGCTGAAGAGATAGCCATTGCATGTTATTTGATCAATGCGCTTGTTGGTAAGACACCCATAGAGGCGTGGTTTGGTAAGAAGCCTTCGATGAGACATCTCAGAGTATTTGGTTGTCAATCTTATGCTCATGTTCCAATTTAGAAGAGGTCTAAGTTGGAGAACAAAGTTGTTAAGTGCATCTTTATTGGCTATGGTGTCGGTGTGAAAGGGTACAAGCTTTGGGATCAAGAGAAAGAGGAGAAATAGAAGAAGGAAGTGGTTCAGATTCCATCTACTTCGAAGAAAGAAGAACCAAGTACTCCTATTGGACCTGATGATGAGGAAAGCTCAAGTAGCATTGAAAGTTTTTAAGAAGGAGAACCTCAACCTTAGCCTTTAAGGAGGTCCGCACAAGTTAGGTGGCAATTAGAAAGGTTTGGATATTCATTATTGGATTCCAGTTGCATATTTTCCTTGATTACTAATACTGATGAGCCTAGGATGGTTAGAGAGGCTATGGGTATGGATGACTTAGATTCCTAGATGCAAGCCATGGATGAAGAAATGGCTTCTTTAAAGAAAAACAAGACTTGGGATTTGGTACCTTTACCTGTTGGATGTAAACCTGTTGGTTATAAATGGGTTTTCAAGAAAAAGTGTGGTCTTGATGGTAGTGTTGAGAATTATAAGGCATAGTTGGTTGCTAAGGGGTATTCCCAAGTGGAGGGAATTGATTATGGAGAGATATTCCCTCCTATAGCGAAGCTAGCATCTATCCAATTTCTGTTGTCACTTGCAACAACATATGACTTAGAAGTGGAATAGATGGATGTGAAGACATTGTTCCTTCATGGTGATTTGGAGGAATAAATTTACATGTCACAACCAAAGAATTTCATTGAAAAAGGTAAATAAAATTTGGTTTACAAACTAAAGAAGTCTCTTTATGGTTTGAAATAGTCTCCTAGAATGTGGTATTAGAAGTTCAATACTATGTGTTGTCATCGGGATTTCAAAGATCTAAATTTGACCATTGTGTATACTTTAAAATTGATAACCATCACATTCTCATTATTTTTCTACACGTAGATGATATGTTGTTTATTGCGAATGGTAAAAGTATGATTTAAAATTTGAAGTTTCAGTTGTCAGCACAGTTTGAGTTGAAAGACCCAAGTGAAGCTAGGTAAATTCTGGGAATGGAAATCATGAGAGACAAAGCTAACAAAAAGCTTTGGTTAAGCTAGAGCAAGTATGTGAACTCTGTGTTGGAGAGATTCAACATGGTAGATTGTAGAAAGTTAGTTGTTCTTGTGATGCAAGGGACAAAGCTTTTTGTGAATGATTGTCCAAAATCTCCTATTGAGATGGAGGACATGACTAGAGTACCATATACAAGTGCAGTTAGAAGTTTGATGTATGCGATGGTGTGTATGAGAATAGACATTGCCCAAGTAGTGGGAGTCCTTAGTCATTTCATGGATAATCTTGGATGAGTGCATTGGGATGTGGTTAAGAGGGTGTTCAGATATTTATGGGGCACTTCTGAGTATGCCTTGTGTTTTCATGGTTATCCTGCTAGACCTCAACATTCTATGAGCATTTGAGGATATGTGGATTCAGACTGGGCATGTGACATTGACAACAGAAGATGCACTAGTGGTTATGTGTTTATGATGTTTGGTGGTGCTATCAGTTGGATGAGTAAGCGGCAAGCTGTAGTCACATTGTCAACAACAAAGGAAGAGTATATCGCAGCCACTCATGCATGTAAGGAAGCCATTTGGCTTAAGAGGTTATGTTCTAATATTGATTTGGATGTAGGATATATTACTATTTGCTGTGACAGTCAAAGTGCAATTTTTTTAGCAAAGAATCCTACCTTCCGTGCCAAAACAAAGCACATTGATGTACAATATCATTTTGCTCATGATATGGTAGAAGATGGAAAGGTGAACCTGGAGAAGGTTGACACTTTGGTGAATGTTATAGATGCATTGACAAAACCAGTGAGCATAGAGAAGTTTAGATGGTGTTTTGATTCCATGGGCCTTGGGGCCCTGAGTAGATTATTTTCATATGACTCTTGACAGGTCTTTGACAAGTGGGACAATGTAGGGATTAAGGTGTCACAACCTTAGAGTCCTAACATTGATTTATTTAATGTAATTTAATGTATTTATTTGTATTATTTAAATGCCTATGTTGTCATG
>VDFB02281409.1:0-146698 GCA_007258455.2 Sequoia sempervirens | reverse complement strand
AGAACTTTCTAGCATCCACACTACCTAGTCCTTATGTCACCTTTACAATGCTATTAAGCAATAAAACTGCAACTCACACTCTCAACAAGAGTACAAACATGCTCCACTAAATTCCTATCTCTCCACAAGAGACCATTTAGCTTGCTTACAAGAGAAAACTCTCACTTTCCCAAATCCCTTTACTAAGAGCAACAAAACACTCTCTAAGAGTTAAGGAGTGAGAATAAACTCTTCTCCTGCTTTTACAAGGAATTTCCTCAAGGAACAAGACTCAAGACTCTTCAAGTCTCCTAATCCCTGAATTCTGAATCCCCAAATTTTTGAATGAATAAGCACTCTCACCATCTCCCTTTATATACATAAAAATAAGCCTAAAATGGCTTAACAAAAATAATAACAAAGTAACCCCTTTGCCAAAAATTACAATTCGTACACAACTTCTCTCTAACCCCTTTTGTCTTTGTTGTTTGGATTATTTGATTAGGAGGATTTGTTTATAACTATAAGGCTTATTTGTGCAAGCCTCGACCACACACTTACAACAAAACCGTTCAAGACCACTATATAGTATGTCTCCATTCGATGGTGCAATGACCATAAGTATTTTTGGCCAACCCGACGGTCACGGGTTCCAAACCTGTTTGCCATTTTCAAACAAAATACCAAAATTTTAAAACAATAAAAAAAACCCATCACTTAATATAGGTAACGGAACCTTGCGTGGCACAACGGTCAAACCGACAACTGTTTGATGGGAGATTACGGGTTCAAACCCGATCACTTATTTTGGTTCAACAACTAACAACTCACTGACGCCGACCAAGAATAGAGGACACGTGTCATGATGAGAAACAACCATGTGGAAACACTTCATTCGTTGCTGAAGACACGTCATTGCCGACTGGACCGTTGACTCGGATGCCACGTCAACTGTATGATCCGCTGATTAGGTTGCCACGTCGGAGTATGGAATGCCACGTCATTGTACGGACTTGACACGTGTCAACATATGGTTGGTCCACATCAGATTTCGTACCACGTGATGACATCATATGTATGGATGATGACATCATCACTGTACCTTCAAGTCCACCAAGTCAATCGAGAGCTTTGACAGGCCGTATCTTGAGCATACGAGCTCTGTTTCCAATGAAACGAACGCCGTTGGAATCGTCTCGATGAGCACTTCAATTTGATGCTAATTTTGATGAATTCTAAGATGATCAAATTTTTTGCCTCTTTGATGGCTCTGGTACTCAGTTTGACTGGACCTTTGACCAAGCATAACTTCCACCTACGATCTCCTTTTGACGCGATTCAAGTTGTGTCGGGATCGTGTCATCGTGCTCTTCGAACTGAGACTACTTTCAACTGGTTCTAAGACTATGAAATTTTGAGGTCTTTTGGATCCACCTGGATCATTTCTCCCCACTGAGGAACTTTTGGACCTCCAAAAGATTCTTAATCAGACTTGATGTGAGAAGAAATTCCTTCCCACTTGTCTAGTATCTGTCCACCCTTTTTGTGCACCTGCTTCATCAAAAAGTTGTACAACAATTATGAAAACTGCAATCACATTGCTACCCATTTGCATTTTCTCACATCCTTTTGCATTCATTATCCCAGCTACTATACATGTACAAAACATTAGCAACATTAACAAATACAAGGATGATAATGACAATGAGCTAACAATACTTCTAATCCTCTTAATAGGTTTCCATGAAAAATATTCATGTTGCGGCGCTAATGATCCCTGAAACACATGATAGTTAGGCTTACAAGCAATTACATTTTCATGCTTCAAATCACCTACTTTTCCCACCTTTGCACACATGAGTGAAGAAGTTTTCCTCACATACATGAGCTTCTTCATTTGCTCTGTGTTCACCAATGGAGAATCAACTGCAATCTTCTTCTTGTCCTTCTTTGGATGAAGCTTCCAACAGTTAGCTTCCTGATGTCCACCTTTGTTGCAATAAGAGCAAGGTGTTTTCAACATCCAGACTTTCTTTCCCTTATCTTCCTTCTGAATTGGAGATGAGTCTTTACACTATGTCCCTTTCCTGGTTGACTCTACCTTCCTATACAAAGCCATTCTTTTCCAACACTTGGCAACACTATGGTTATTCAACCCACAAAATGTGCACGGTCTTCTATACCATAAACTTTTTACATTGCCAATCTTCTTAAAATCAAAAGAAACATTGGAACAATTAGCTTTATTATACCTTTGATAGTCACCCTTGGTGCATGCATGCCGAGAAGAATCTATGTTCGTCCTTCTCTTGGACATCTTGCATGTGTCACCACTGCCTGAAAGTGATGTGCCATCACCTCTCTCAGATCGTTCTTGGAATGGTTCTTCTTTCAGAGAATTCTTTGCGTCCATTGCCTTGGAGCATTCTCCTTCACCATACCTTGATCCTACAAAACGAGGTCCAACTTCCATCTTCACAGATTCAACCATGCCTTGTCCATGACTACCAAGACCCTTTCTATCATAGTCCATCTTGGTTGATAACCTCAATCCAACACTTTGAGATTGTTTCTCATAATCACCAAGAGAACAAGGAAGAGAATGAGAATAATGAGGAGCTTTCACCAAGTCTGCATCTTTGACTTTCTTCAACAAGCCTTCTTTTTCAGACTTCCATTCCTCATACATTTCATCAACCTTGACTTTCATCGCCATGAAGGCCTTATAAAATTTTGCATTGAAGACAAAAGGAAACTGATTTTCCTTATGTGATGACATCTCACCTCACTGCTTGAATTTGCTCCAAGTATTCCACAACCTGCAACTTGTCAAACTAGCTTTGATACCAACTTGATCTGTAAACTCCTTACTATGAATCACTTAACAACTTGTTAGATTCACCAGGATACAGATTTAAAATTAAGATCATAACTGACGATGCTTGTGAATTGAGCAAATAACCACATAAAACATAGAAAAGTAAAGAAGCTGACAAAAATCATGCACCAAGAAAAGAGAGACAAAGATTTGATTACGGAGTTCACCAGTTTTTGGCTACATCTCTGGATCCACAAATTAGCGTGATCAATGCCATTACTATGATGCAACTTCTTTTACATCACCATGGTCTTTCACTGAGTTACAATCTGCTACCAAGGAAGATTCTTGCACTTCAGGCTCTTCCCGCTAAAACACTGTCTTGACAAGAACTTTCTAGCATCCACACTACCTAGTCCTTATGTCACCTTTACAATGCTATTAAGCAATAAAACTGCAACTCACACTCTCAACAAGAGTACAAACATGCTCCACTAAATTCCTATCTCTCCACAAGAGACCATTTAGCTTGCTTACAAGAGAAAACTCTCACTTTCCCAAATCCCTTTACTAAGAGCAACAAAACACTCTCTAAGAGCTAAGGAGTGAGAATACACTCTTCTCCTGCTTTTACAAGGAATTTCCCCAAGGAACAAGACTCAAGACTCTTCAAGTCTCCTAATCCCTGAATTCTGAATCCCCAAATTTCTGAATGAATAAGCACTCTCACCATCTCCCTTTATATACATAAAAATAAGCCTAAAATGGCTTAACAAAAATAATAACAAAGTAACCCCTTTGCCAAAAATTACAATTCGTACACAACTTCTCTCTAACCCCTTTTGTCTTCGTTGTTTGGATTATTTGATTAGGAGGATTTGTTTATAACTATAAGGCTTATTTTTGCAAGCCTCAACCACACACTTAAAACAAAACCGTTCGAAACCACTATATAGTATGTCTCCATTCGATGGTGCAATGGCCATAAGTACTTTTGGACAACCCAGCGGTCACGGGTTCCAAACCCATCGGCCGTTTTCAAACAAAATACAAAAATTTTCAAACAATAAAAGAAAACCCATCGCTTAATATAGGTAACGAAACCTTGCATGGCACAACGGTCAAACCGACAACTGTTTGATGGGAGATTACGGGTTCAAACCCAACCGCTTATTTTGGTTCAACAACTAACAACTCACCGACGCCGACCAATAATAGAGGACACGTGTCATGACGAGAGACAGCCACGTGGAAAACACTTCATTCGTTGTCGAAGACACGTCACTGCCGACTGGATCGCTGACTCGGATGCCACGTCAACTGTACGATCCGCTGATTAGGTTGCCACGTCGGAGTACGAAATGCCACGTCATTGTATGGACTTGACAAGTGTCAACATTTGGTTGGTCCACATCGGATTTCATACCACGTGCTGACATCATATGTACAGATGATGATGTCATCACTGTACCTTCAAGTCCACCAAGTCAACCGAGAGCTTTGACTGGCCGTATCTTGCGCATACGAGCTCCATTTATGATGAAACGAACGTCGTTGGAATTGTCTCGTTGATCACTTCGATTTGACGCTAATTTTGATGAATTTTGAGATGATCATTTTTTTTGCCTCTTTGATGGCTCTGGTACTCAATTTGATTGGACCTTTGACAAAGCATAACCTCCACCTACGATCTCCTTTCGACGCGATTCAAGTTGCTTCAGGATCATGTAATCGTGCTCTTCAAACTGAGACTACTTTCGACTGATTCTGAGACTGTGAAATTTTGAGGTCTTCTGGATCCACCTAGATCAATTGTTGTATGAGATCTCCTATTAGGAGATAGTTAGATCATGTTGTTATGTTTATGTTCCTGATTCACAATTGGATATATGACATTGATCTTGTGTGGTTCTCTTGGTATTGGGTACATCAACATTTGCTTAATTACTTCATGATGGTGATATATTGCATTTGGAGTTTGGCATGGATTGGTTGGTTACAAGTACTCATGGATACTTGGAGACATAGGTGAGGCTTGAGTTCTCTTATGATTAGAGACATGTGTTAAGTCCGAGGAGCCTACACCTTGGTTGGACATGAGTTCAACATGGACCTATCAGGAGAGTGTTCTTGGATGAGTCATGATGACTTGGATGTCTTGGAGGAGCATTCTCATTCCTCACTCTTGTTAAACCCGATCGCTTATTTTGGTTCAACAACTAACAACTCACCGACGCCGACCAAGAATAGAGGAAACGTGTCATGATGAGAGACAGCCACATGGAAACACTTCATTCATTGCCAAAGACACGTCACTGCCGACTGGACCGCTGACTCGGATGCCACGTCAACTGTACGATCCGCTGATTAGGTTGCCACGTCGGAGTATGGAATGCCACGTCATTGTATGGACTTGACACGTGTCAACATCTGGTTGGTCCACATCAGATTTCGTACCACGTGCTGACATCATATGTACAAATGATGATGTCATCACTATACCTTCAAGTCCACCAAGTCAACCAAGAGCTTTGATTGGCCGTATCTTGCGCATACGAGCTCCGTTTATGATGAAACAAACGTCGTTGGAATTGTCTCGTTGATCACTTCGATTTGATGCTAATTTTGATGAATTTTGAGATGATCAATTTTTTTGCCTCTTTGATGGCTCTGGTACTCAATTTGACTGGACCTTTGACCAAGCATAACCTCCACCTACGATCTCCTTTTGACGCGATTCAAGTTGCTTCGGGATCGTGTCATCGTGCTCTTCAAACTGAGACTACTTTCGGCTGATTCTGAGACTGTGAAATTTTGAGGTCTTCTGGATCCACCTAGATCAATTGTTGTATGAGATCTCCTATTAGGAGATAGTTAGATCATGTTGTTATGGTTATGTTCCTGATTCACAATTGGATATATGACATTGATCTTGTGTGGTTCTCTTGGTATTGGGTACATCAACATTTGCTTAATTACTTCATGATGGTGATATATTGCATTTGGAATTTGGCATGGATTGGTTGGTTACAAGTACTCATGGATACTTGGAGACATAGGTGAGGCTTGAGTTCTCTTATGATTAGAGACATGTGTTAAGTCCAAGGAGCCTACACCTTGGTTGGACGTGAGTTCAACATGGACCTATCAGGAGAGTGTTCTTGGATGAGTCGTGATGACTTGGATGTCTTGGAGGAGCATTCTCATTCCTCACTCTTGGTCTACTCAACAGTTTCACTTGAGAGGTATTGCTCATTGTTACTTTTAGGTGATTTATGTTTAATGCTTTATCTTCTCATGCATTTGGATCTTGAGCTATGGATATATGGTTTTGGAGGGTTCATTTGACGAGTGTTGGCATGTTTATCTCTTTATGCATTGTGATTACACTCATTGATGTTGAGTTTAGGAGATGTAATGGGCTTATTTCCTTCATTGGGAATGGATTACATCCATGTTGATTACATGATACATATGTTATGTTTGATCTTGGTGATTGAACGGTTGGGTGTTGTTATGGATTTTATTTTGGGGTGTTGTGGAGGAGATCATACTTGACACAATTGGCATTTAGAGGTGTATGCAAGAGATTTTTCTTACAAGTTATTGATATACAGGTTTGCATATCATTGTGGATGATTCCTTGGTTCTACATGATGTTGTTTACACTTTATATATGATGCTATTGGTAGACTTGGTATGCCTTGATCTTTTTCAGATTTGCATTACCAATTCAATGGGAGCTCTTGGATGTGTATGCCATTCTTTGATAGGTTTTCAGTTGGAGTTTGTGATTGCAGTTTATGGGTGTCTATGTTTATGGCATGAGTTTACTATGTTTTTTATGCTTTAGAGGTATGGATATTCGGATGTATTGGCACTTTTTGTGGGTGTTATTTCAACTATGGGTTTGTATATCTTGACAACTATTGGTGCATATTGATACCTTTTGATTGAGTGTTTGTGTTTGGGATATCAGTTGAGTAGGACTTATGCTTCGTTGTGAAAAATTGTGTGGCTTCTCTATTGGATGGCTTCTTATCTTTGTGAATTGGCATGATGGAGGATGAGATTATTCATGCTTGGGATGGTGGTCACTTTGATTCTTGTTGCAGGTATCTTGATGGAGCACATAGAGCACTTTGATTCCATGATGGTATATGTGGCTATATGGATTGTTCATTTGATTCATGTTTTGAGGTTACTTGTTCCCTTTATGCAATGTATAAAACTAGTGGGAGAATGTTAGGAAAAGGTGTGTTGTACACCTTGCATAATATATTTAGTGTTAATATTCTTGAGGCTACTTTATATTGTATGTAACATTGGGACATAAGTTAAGTTGCTAAAATGTAATTATTTAATATTGGGGAAAATAATTGAATAAAGTACCCAATATTAAATAAGGGGACATGGTTTTGTAATCTCATGGTTTTAGTCACACGGTTTTGTGTAATACCACTTAGTGTATTTATGGGAGCTTGCTTCTATAAAAGCAACCACAAAGGTATTTATTGTAAGATGCAATTTTGCATGTTAGCTTTGGTTATCATTTGTGAGGGTTTGAAGCATGGCACAGGATGTGTGGTTGCATGCTTGTTCACATGGATTTCTTGGAGAGGGCTTGTTGCTTCAATGGTGTTCATGGAGACTCAAAATACGTATTGTAATAATTATTGCTAAATAATACATGAGAGATGGATGCTTTTGGAGGTTGTGTTTTTTTCCCTCTTGAGGGTTTTCCCAATGTATATCTTGTGTCATATTTTCATGGGTATGTTGTCTATTCTCTTGCATGTGGATTCTGAATACTTAAATGCATAGATTACTCTTATGGGTTATGTGGAAATTGTCTTTAAATGGCTGCAAGTTTCCAACACCAGGTGCCTTAACAGGCTAGTGATTAAGTATATTACTTATGCTTTATTGTATGAAATTTTGGGACATTGTAATGCCTTTACTTCTTAATATAATTCCAAGATTATTGTATCTTTGCAAAAGAATAAAATGTGTGTATATAAAACATGAGTGTATCATAAGCTCTTAATTATTACTACAAATTCTCCTTGGATAAAATATTAATTCTTGATATACATTCAAATGAATGTTCTACTCGTGATCTATGGTTTAAATATGTTTTCTTTTGGCATGCATGGTGGATCATTTTATTCCAAGAGTGGTGCCTATTTCATCAGGTTATAAAGTCATACCATACCAAGGGAAACAAGATATTTTAATAATAAAGGAATTTGACTTGGACATAAGCAAACAAAAAAAATATCATATGAAACAAGTGTAGTTATTTATCCATCTACAAAAAACTAAAACATCATATGTAATAGATAACTAATCATTACAAAAAACTACAAATCATATTCGTTATGGTAAACATAACTAGTTATGTATTTACTGTCCATAAAAGTTCCAAACACTGTAAATATAACATATGCCATTGAGTGTGAGGAAATCACTAATGACATCATAAATCCATTGAAATTGGACATACACACACACACACACACACACATATATATATAATGTGTGAAAACTTTTCAAACATTTGTGATTACAAATTTCACAAATATTGGCTATAATAACTAAATAGTTTGTAAACATTATCACTAGGTCAACCATTTATGAATAGGTAAAATTTGTTGGGATTAAGGTGTCTCAACCTTAGAGTCCTAACATTGATTTATTTGATGTAATTAATGTATTTATTTGTATTATTTAAATTTGTATGATTCATGTCACAAATTGGGACTCACCGGCTGGGTGGCATCCCCGTTGGAGGTGTCTGGATGATACATCATCATCCCAAGTGGAAATAGGTGTCCCACTTTGGAATCTATGACATGAAAGATTCTATAATGCATCATGAGGCATCTTTGAATGCATGGGTGAAATTTGGCACCTAATTTGGGTTATGACAAGATGTAAGAGAATCCACTATTTTTAGCCAATTATGATAGATTCTCTTACAACTGTAAGTGCTATCAACTATGACAGATTCTATGACAATTGTAAGATGTGTAAGGCATCTATCATAAGCTATTTTTATCATATTATAGGCATCCAAGCTTGGAAGAAGACTATATGCATGTTTGACAAGTGTAAGGGGTGTAAGGGAATATTGAACATGTGTCCAAATGCATATCTAAGGCATTAAAAGTTGTGCCTTTTGGATTTGGATGCCCCTCACCTTCTAGATGCTTCCTGAAGCTTATAACACTATATTTATTGAGTGCCTTGAGTTGTAGAATGCATAGTTTGTTTGTAGGTAATGAAGTGTTGCCAGTATCACTCCAGAATATGTGTTTGTGTTGAAGCACTTGTTGAAGAAGCTTTGTACTTGGTGATATCTTGTAACTCCTATTTGAAATAATAAAGATAGTACTGTGATTTTGGAGGGTGGGGTTTTTTACCTGAAAGGGTTTTCCCCATGGTATATTTGGTGTCACTATTTTTATGCATTATTGTTGTTCTATTTCCATTATTCTCTATGTGCTTCTCTAGTTGTTATTGTTAAAGGTGTTAAAAAGATAATTTTTTGTAACTCTCTCCTGATAAGATTAATGTAGGAAGCTATTTATTCTCACCTAACTTCCTTTCAGATGGTATTAAAGCTTGGCTAGCCTTGGTTCCTTTGTTGGGTTAGAAGGGTTTTTTGAGATAATCTCTATTTCAGTGGGAGTTTTGTAGAAGAGTGTATTTCGTGACCTTATTGCAAGAAAGAGATGGCAGGTACATTTGGGAGGATTGAGATGGAAAATTTTAATAGTGGCAATTTTTAGTTGTGGAAGCTCAAAATGGAAGACATGTTAGTCGACTAAGACTTATGGCTTGCAATTTATGGAACAAAACCTTCAAGCATGAAACAAGAGTATTGGGATCTCATGGATAGGAAAGACAAGGGTCTTATTAGAATCTATTTTCCTAAATTTCCATAAAGAGAAAAATTATGGTTCTCTATGGAAGAAGCTTAGTGATTTCTACCAAGCTAAGTCCTTGGTAAACAATATTTTCCTCAGAAAGAAGATCTACTCTCTGAAAATGGAAGATGGAGGATCCATTGCAGATTGCCTGAATTCTTTTAGCATGCTTGTTGCGCAACTGTGTTCCCTTGGAGACAAAATAGATGAATAAGACCATTGCATGCTCTTTTTGTGTTCATTGATAGACTCTTGGGATCACTTGGTAATGGCTATTGGAAGCACTACTTCCACATTCAAGATGGATGAGGTTGTTGCCTCATTACTATATGAGGAGATGTGAAGGAATTATTTTGAGATAGCCAAGGAGGCCCTTGCACTCCATGGTAGACCAAAAGAGAAGCAAAAAGAAAGATAATAAATCTAAGTCAAAGTCTCTTGGTAAGAAGTACAAGCCAAAATGTTGGAATTGTGGTGAAACTGGTCACATTCAGAAAGATTGCAAGAAGGAGGAGAAGAAGAAGAAAAACAAGTCTTTCTCTAATTCATAATATGAGAAATCATCCCAAGATGATGGAGAAGCATTTATTGCAACCTTGGCAACCCATGCATTAGATGATGTGTAGTTGATAGATTTGAGTGCATCCTTTCACATGACTTATCATGGAGATTGTTTCTCGAAGTATGAGGAGTTCGATGGTGGAGAGGTGTACTTGGGTGATGAATCTCACTTGAAGATTGTTGGTTGTGGAAGATTCAAAATTAGATTTCCTGATGGAACAGTGAAGGGGATTGATGGTGTCTTGCATATCCCGAGTTTGGCACAAAACCTGATTTTTGTAAGTAAATTAAATGATTTAGGAGTGCAAGTTGTTTTCTTTGGTGGAGGATGCAAGATGGCTAGAGGAGCTATGGTGTTGGCTAAGGGAGTTCATATTGGCACTCTATTTCAGCTTGATGCATGCACTATACAGTGCAATATTTCTTCTATTGTACTAAAGAAGATACCTTTGGATTATTCATCCTCACCATTATATTGTGTAGAGAAGAAGTGTGTTGCAACTACATCCGATGGTCGTGCATTTTGGGTACCTAAGGGTGCTCATTCCATGGAAATGAAGCTTCCTGCAGAGAAGACAATGTCATGGCACAACCGACTTGGTCACATTGGTGAGAAGGGTCTTAGAACCTTGAAAAATAAGAGCCTTGTTGAAGGCCTTGATGATTGTAATCTCGATTTTGAATTTTGTGGACATTATGTATATGGAAAACAACACTATGTTTCTTTCTACTCTAGTTCTCATAAGTCTTTTGGGGTGTTGGACTATGTCCATTCAAATGTTTTTGGTCTTGTAAATTCTCCTTCGTTATCAAAATCTATATATCTTGTTTCTTTCATAAATTATTGTAGTAGAAGGACATTTGTTTATTTACTCAGAAGTAAAGCTAAAGTCTTTAGTTAGTTTAAGGAGTTTAAGGCCTTGGTAGAAAATCAGATTAGCAAAAAGATTAAGTGTTTGAGAATTGATAATGGTGGTGAGTTTTGTTCCATAGAATTTGAAAAGTTCTATAAAGAGCACGATATTGAGAGAAATAAGACAAATCCCTACACTCCACAACAAAATGGAGTTGCAGAGAGAATGAATAGAATGTTGATGGAGAGGGCTAGGAGTATATTGAGTGGTGCTGGTCTTGAGCAGAAATTTTGGGCTGAAGAGATAGCCATTGCATGTTATTTGATCAATGCGCTTGTTGGTAAGACACCCATAGAGGCGTGGTTTGGTAAGAAGCCTTCGATGAGACATCTCAAAGTATTTGGTTGTCAATCTTATGCTCATGTTCCAATTTAGAAGAGGTCTAAGTTGGAGAACAAAGTTGTTAAGTGCATCTTTATTGGCTATGGTGTCGGTGTGAAAGGGTACAAGCTTTGGGATCAAGAGAAAGAGGAGAAATAGAAGAAGGAAGTGGTTCAGATTCCATCTACTTCGAAGAAAGAAGAACCAAGTACTCCTATTGGACCTGATGATGAGGAAAGCTCAAGTAGCATTGAAAGTTTTTAAGAAGGAGAACCTCAACCTTAGCCTTTAAGGAGGTCCGCACAAGTTAGGTGGCAATTAGAAAGGTTTGGATATTCATTATTGGATTCCAGTTGCATATTTTCCTTGATTACTAATACTGATGAGCCTAGGATGGTTAGAGAGGCTATGGGTATGGATGACTTAGATTCCTAGATGCAAGCCATGGATGAAGAAATGGCTTCTTTAAAGAAAAACAAGACTTGGGATTTGGTACCTTTACCTGTTGGATGTAAACCTGTTGGTTATAAATGGGTTTTCAAGAAAAAGTGTGGTCTTGATGGTAGTGTTGAGAATTATAAGGCATAGTTGGTTGCTAAGGGGTATTCCCAAGTGGAGGGAATTGATTATGGAGAGATATTCCCTCCTATAGCGAAGCTAGCATCTATCCAATTTCTGTTGTCACTTGCAACAACATATGACTTAGAAGTGGAATAGATGGATGTGAAGACATTGTTCCTTCATGGTGATTTGGAGGAATAAATTTACATGTCACAACCAAAGAATTTCATTGAAAAAGGTAAATAAAATTTGGTTTACAAACTAAAGAAGTCTCTTTATGGTTTGAAATAGTCTCCTAGAATGTGGTATTAGAAGTTCAATACTATGTGTTGTCATCGGGATTTCAAAGATCTAAATTTGACCATTGTGTATACTTTAAAATTGATAACCATCACATTCTCATTATTTTTCTACACGTAGATGATATGTTGTTTATTGCGAATGGTAAAAGTATGATTTAAAATTTGAAGTTTCAGTTGTCAGCACAGTTTGAGTTGAAAGACCCAAGTGAAGCTACGTAAATTCTGGGAATGGAAATCATGAGAGACAAAGCTAACAAAAAGCTTTGGTTAAGCCAGAGCAAGTATGTGAACTCTGTGTTGGAGAGATTCAACATGGTAGATTGTAGAAAGTTAGTTGTTCTTGTGATGCAAGGGACAAAGCTTTTTGTGAATGATTGTCCAAAATCTCCTATTGAGATGGAGGACATGACTAGAGTACCATATACAAGTGCAGTTAGAAGTTTGATGTATGCGATGGTGTGTATGAGAATAGACATTGCCCAAGTAGTGGGAGTCCTTAGTCATTTCATGGATAATCTTGGATGAGTGCATTGGGATGTGGTTAAGAGGGTGTTCAGATATTTATGGGGCACTTCTGAGTATGCCTTGTGTTTTCATGGTTATCCTGCTAGACCTCAACATTCTATGAGCATTTGAGGATATGTGGATTCAGACTGGGCATGTGACATTGACAACAGAAGATGCACTAGTGGTTATGTGTTTATGATGTTTGGTGGTGCTATCAGTTGGATGAGTAAGCGGCAAGCTGTAGTCACATTGTCAACAACAAAGGAAGAGTATATCGCAGCCACTCATGCATGTAAGGAAGCCATTTGGCTTAAGAGGTTATGTTCTAATATTGATTTGGATGTAGGATATATTACTATTTGCTGTGACAGTCAAAGTGCAATTTTTTTAGCAAAGAATCCTACCTTCCGTGCCAAAACAAAGCACATTGATGTACAATATCATTTTGCTCATGATATGGTAGAAGATGGAAAGGTGAACCTGGAGAAGGTTGACACTTTGGTGAATGTTATAGATGCATTGACAAAACCAGTGAGCATAGAGAAGTTTAGATGGTGTTTTGATTCCATGGGCCTTGGGGCCCTGAGTAGATTATTTTCATATGACTCTTGACAGGTCTTTGACAAGTGGGACAATGTAGGGATTAAGGTGTCACAACCTTAGAGTCCTAACATTGATTTATTTAATGTAATTTAATGTATTTATTTGTATTATTTAAATGCCTATGTTGTCATGTCACAAATTGGGACCCATCGACTGGGTGACATCCTCGTTGGAGGTGACTAGATGACACATCATCATCCCAAGTGGACATAGGCATCCCACTTTGGAATCTATGACATATGACAGATTCTATGGCATGTCATAAGGCATCTTTGAATAAATGGGTTAAAGTTGGTGCCCAAGTTGGGTTATGACAAGATGTAAGAGAATTAACTATTTTTAGCTAGTTATGACAGATTCTTTTACAAGCTGTAAGTGCCATCAACTATGAAAAATTCTATGATAGTTGTAAGATGTGTAAGGCATCTATCATAAGCTATTTTTAGCATATTCTAGGCATCCATGTTTGGAAGAAGACTATATGTATGTTTGACAAGTGTAAGGGGTGTAAGGGAATATTGAACATGTGTCCAAAAGCATGTCTAAGGTTTTGAAAGTTGCGCCTTTTGGATTTGGATGCACCTCACCTTCTAGATGCTTCTTGAAGCTTGTAACACTCTATTTATTGAGTTCCTTAAGTTGTAAAATGCATAGTTTTTTTGCAAGTAACGAAGTGCTGCTAGTATCACTCCAGAACAGGTGTTCGTCTTGAAACACTTGTTGAAGAAGCTTTGCACTTGGTGATATGTTTTAACTCCTATTTGAAATAATAAAGATAGTATTGTGCTTTTGGAGGGTGGGGTTTTTTACCCGAAAGGGTTTTCCCCATAGTATATTTGGTGTCACTGTTTTCATGCATTTTTACTGTTCTATTTCCATTATTCTCTATGTGCTTCTCTAGTTGTAACTATTAGAGGTGTTAAAAACTTAATTTTTTGTAACTCTCTCTTGATTAGATTAGTGTAGGAAGTTGTTTCCACTCACTTGGCTTCCTTTCAACATTTCTGCATTGTCACTATCAGGAAGAATTTTTTGCACTTTTATTGTCAAGTTAGACTTGACTACATATAATGTAAGTATCCCATAATTTGCATGCAACAACCTGAATGATGTTATCACACGGTGCACCTCAAATTTGATGGTGTAGTTCAATTTGAAGACAACAAGCAACCATTCCTTAGTAGGACCCATGTGAGAACTAATTCAAGATTCCCCCTTAAGGAATCTCGTGAATTTCATGCTTGGCTTGTCAGGAAGACTATGCTTATCGATAATTACTATTGGTTTAATGGATACCTTCCAAATGCATCTAGCTAGGAAAAGGTCTCGAAGCTCTTTGTAAAGATGAAATGGCCAGTCACAAAACTACAATCTCTATTTGTAGATTATGATATTTAACATTCGAGCTCATTTTCATCCATAAATCATAGAGGTAGCTAAAGTAATGAGAAAAAATATTATATTTGATGTCATTGCACTTTGGACCATGTGTTTCAATTCTCCTTAACATTTCTCCCTCAACTTGTATGGGAGACGAGTGAGAACATTATATGGAAGATTCTGGTGGTAGTTGGTCAACCAACTAGAGACCCATGTATGTGCATTATGTGAAATCTTGTATACCTACATAATTTTTTTTATTATATTTCACATAATGACCATACAAAGCTGAATTAGAACAAACAAAAATAAATAATACACAACCCATCGTGTTTTCCATTCTGCCAACATTTTTGTGCATTTTTTTTTTGTCAATCATATAAAGAAATTGAAATGTAATTTTTGCTCAAACAAACAGATGTGGGTCATGTTCAAGGTAAATGTATTGAATTAATAGATTCTACCTATTCTTGAGAAGTTGAGCTTTGACCAATAATAATTAAATAACATAGAACCCACTGTGTTTTACACCCTATCAATATTTTTGTGCATTTTTTTGTTAATCATACGAAGAAATTGAAATGTGATTTTTTCTCAAATAAACAAATGTGGTACATATTGAAAGTACATGTATTGACTTAAGAGATTCTACTTGTTCTTAAGAAGTTGAGCTTTGACCAAGAAAAATCAAATAACACAAAACCCACTGTGTTTTCCACCTTGGCAATATGTTGTGCATTTTTTTTGTTAATCATATGAAGAAATAAAAATGAAATTTTTATTGAAACAAATAGATGTGGTGCATGTCAAAGGTACATGTATTAGAGTAAGAGATTCTACATGTTCTTGAGAAGTTGAGATTTGACCTAGTAGAATTAAATAACACAAAACCCACTATGTTTTCCACCTTGCCAATATTTTTGCGTATTTTTTTGTCAATCATACAGAGAAATTGAAATGAATTTTTTTCTCAAATAAACAAATGTGGTGCATAAGGTACATGTATTAGATTAAGAGACTCTACTTGTTCTTGAGAAGTTGAGCTTTGACCAAGCAAAATTAAATAACACAAAATGTATTGAGTGAAAATCGTCCAATGTCATATAGATGTTAGTATAGAAAAACATAATTAGTTGGGTGGAGACATGAAATATCGATGTGAAAATTGTAGAAAACTTGTGTGAATTTTTTTTTTATAAGATACAACTACATTCTTTAATTAGAAAGACACTCTCAATGCTGACCAAAAGCACCTGTAAAGCTACATAACACTATTGAAGAAATTGAATACTCTATCCAAAAAATGGATGCTGCTATCCTAAGGGCCGATGAGGGACCAAAAAATCTTAAAGTAAAAGATATGAAAAATAAGTTGGAAGAAAATAACAAATAGGTTAGAGTGTATGAAATGAAAAAGGAAGTAGTTGTAAAAAAACTTGAAAAGAAGCTTAGCAGAGTGAGTGAGATAGATAATTTGTTGACTAAAGGGATCCTTTGTGATCTTGAGAAGTTGAGGAAGGTGCCTGTGTAGTTTGTGGAATGGGAAATTGGAAATATAGAAGTGGATAAACTAAAGAGGTTTTGTATTGCATATGAATTTGTGTAGGGAAAGAAAGTGAGAGATGATGCTATAAGTGCACTTGACCAAATGAATTCAAGGATTATTGAACATAAGAATTCCATGGAACAAACACAACTACAAATAGATGATAACAAAAAGGAAAAATCAGATCTAAGTTTAGAAAAATAGAATCAGTCAGATGGAGACATAAAAGTTATATCTGAAAATGTAGACAAGTTTTTTAAATAACTTGTTACAAGAATCATCTTAAAATAGTCATCTATAAGATATTCCAAAACACATCATTTAAAGGAAGGCAGGCTTACTTACAGATGGGGGTTCACTAATGTATGCTTCTGCACTCCTCAGTAACTCTTCAAAAAGCACCAGAGTGAATGCACATTGGCCAACATTAGCCTATCATTGTAGTCAAAATTTTATATCAAAGCACGCTATTGCATAGTGTCCTACCAAAAAATGGACTTACCTATGTGTAGTTGTTAAATTAGAAGCATACCTTCCATTGGGTTTACACTCACAAAATACAGTCGCTAATGAGGAATCCTTTCCACACATTCGAATGTTGAAGAGAACAAAAAAGACCAAAAAAATTCAAAAAGTTTATGAGGTGGTAGAAGTTAGTTAATGGGAAAAGGAATCTGCAATACCATTCCTAAATTACAATATATAAATTGAAATGGGCTTTCTTATACTCACCCGTATTAGATGTCATATCCTCTGGCCCATCCATAGTAGGTGCACTTGACATGTCGCATCGTATATTGACATTCATATTAATGCTATTGTTCATGGACAAGGGAAAGGAGTCACACACAGGAGTTCGATGATCTAACTGTTGTATAGTACACTCCCTACGGTTGGTTGCACATTGAGGATGATCCCTATTTGCACTAAACCATGGATGCATGCAAAGAATGCTAGTTGCAGTAGCATCAAGATCTTGAATGAATTTAAACAGTAATGCATTTGATTGTTGAATATCTTGTAGAATCCTCTTGAAACACTATGTATATGACTCTGTAATTGTTGTAGACACTGGATTAGTGTACGCATCACTTTCTTCAAGATTTGATTTGTGTCATTCCAAATACACATTTTTTTCAAATGTACATCATGTTCGTCACTGACAAAAGGAGCTTGTGTAGGGGTGAGAACATAAGGACTGTTTTCTTGGATGCCCCCTATGGCAATGTGTCATTCAAATCTATCCCTCTATCAATGGCTTCACGTCCATTATCTAAATGACAACACACAAGAAACTTGTATTAGGCGGTAGAAAATACAAAACACAATTATCTCCCATAAAGTAACACACTTCAAATTGAAATTCACTTATCGTAGACCATCCCTTTAGTGCCAGATGATTTGTTAATCAATTCCAAAACCTTAAGGACATGTTTGCAAGTGTTCCCCTGCAAACTCCAAGGACACTCAAAAATAAAAAAAGGTGGTCACCAAATTTTTGAACCAGGTAGTGGTCGCACCTACTTTGAATTTTCACCTAGTGCCATTCAGGATGGGTTTCATCTAGAACACAATCATCATCCAAACTGCCTTCACCCTCTCCAAAATAGCTACAATATTTTGAATCTTATATTTAGTCAAAAAACCATGATCTTGCAACTTTTTCTTTTTCCTAAAGAATGGTTCCATTCTATACACAAGTGTGTAATACAAAATGTCCATTCGCAAGTATGCATTTTTTTGTCGATCACATAAGTATCAATTTTTTAATGTGCAATAGTATAACTCGTATTAGAAACCAAGATCAAATTTGCAAACCAAAAAAGACCTTCCATAGAAGAGAAAATCAGAAAAAGCAGAGAGGTTGCAAAAGAATGTGCAACATAATATTTTTCAAGAATTCCATAATTACATGATAATGATTTGCTTTATAAAATCAAATATATGCATAACCGTAATCTTATCTTGAGCAACAAGATAGCTCAACAAGATAAGGATGACAACTAATTAACCTAAGAATTAAATAATTACCTAAGTAAACTTATGCAAAGTGTAATTAATAATTAATTACACCAACACCCCCCATAAGTGCAACTTTAGGGAGAAGCAGATTATTTTGCAAATATGAGTCTCGACAACAAGGCCTGATTAGGTACTCATGTACAAATGCAAAGATGAGGTAGAGAAGGAAAACCTAGTGGGACAAAACACCCCTAGAATGAGATGACTACTGCAAAGAAGCATTGGAAGAACACTGTGGAGTAACACTGGAACCGCAATCCGACAAGCAAGGAAAGATACCTCTGTCTACAACTGAAACCAAAATCTGAATCATGATAATGTGACAGTAGAACCGATGCCATGGAACACTGGAAAACTCACAAACTAGAACAACCCTAGAATCTGTGAAGCAACAGTAGATGAGATGATGACATAATCTGGAAACCATGTATCTCGATGCTGATGCCAAACTGTGACTAAAACTCTTCCATGGGAAGGAGTACCAAAAAAGACTCTAGAACAATAACCATAAAAACATGGCCCTCAAACTAAGAAGTATCTGAACCAATGCAGATCAAGAAACATAAAATCTCAATCTAAAGTGTGAACCGATGAATCTGATATGTGTCAAGCAATAGCAAAGATGTGGCCAAAAGAAACTAGGTAGCTAGATAACCCATATGAGTTGCCATCAAAACAAAATGGATATCAAAGTGAAAACTACACTCTAACCAGGTTATTATGCAAGAAACCCCCCTGATGGAACTTTATCATAGTTCATTTATAAAAGTCAATCCTAAATTTTTCTAGCGCTCTAAATCCAATGGTGAAGCCTGATCTGATCCAAAACGCCTCATAGATGAACTGAAGGCATGATACCCTCGAGGAATCCTTAACAAACCCTGCAATGATTTTCTCAAGAAACTGAGAAGGGGCTGCAAATCAAGGCTCTGATACCATGTTAGAAACCAAGATAAGATTTGCAAACTAGAATAGACCTTCCACAGAAGAGAAAATCAGAAAAAATAGAGATTTGCAAGAAGATGTGCAACATAATATTATTTGAGAATTCCATAATTACATGATAATGATTTTCTTTATAAAAGCAAATATATGCATAACCCTAATCTTATCTTGAGCAACAAGATAGCTCAATAAGATAAGGATGACAACTAATTAACCTAGGAATTAAATAATTACCTAAGTAAACTTATGCAAAGTGTAATTAATAATTAATTACACCAACAACTCGATGGCAACATTTGTATCCTAGTTGGTATGTGGGAATAGTCTACAATATTTCACCCACATGGCTACGAAAAAAGCAAGAGTAAAGTAAACCACAACGTATTAGAGGAAACACCAAAGAATATGAATGGTGAGAATCAAACAAGGTGATAGAAATTGTCAACTCACTAATTCAACCATCTCCTTCTTACCATGTCTTCTTGAAGTACTCTAAAAACCGGGGCTAATCATTGAACTCCTCAAAGAAATTGTTCAATAGTTGAGTAATGTTGTCTTTGCTACCACCTATCACCATCATGATCATGCCAAGTTTGTGAAAGATTTCCATTGCCCTATCCTTGGTGTAGAGTCTAAGCTAATGTGTTGTAAACTTGGTAGGGTCTACACAATTCAGAGGTTCATTTGACTAAACAATTCACTCAACATTACAAAGACTACATTAAAAATGTCAACCTAGGGTTTGTAAACTTGTGATGGTGAAACATTGTATATGCCTTCAGAGACTCAAAACTACCTAAGCTATCCTATTTAGGTTATTATACTTGCTAAAAATTCATAAAATTTTAAAACAGTGAAAAACATAAATCAGAACTAGTGGCTACGGGTACCTACAACTTAGACTGTAACTGAACTATTGCTAATTAAACATTATTATATTAACTCAAAACTGATAAAAACTAATGACTCAACTATATTAACCTTTGGAGTACTACTGGTTAACCATTCTATGCATGTTCATGAACATTCATTAACAATAAGCAAAGTATGAGATTCTAATTTAACTTGCATAAAGTTCATGAAGTAATGATAAATGAGAAACAACTACTAAACATAAATAAATGACTAGAAAATTAAGTGAATAATAGTACCTTGAGTGGCTTGCTCAAGTGGTTGTTCTCACTTAGCTAAAACCCAAATCTAACTAATAGATTCCACACATTCAGTAAAATTGACTTTATTCATTGCATATCATGAAAAATTGCATAAGATCTTCGCAATGATTGTATTCAATCATTTTGAATATCTATCATGTCTTGAAACTGAAAATAACTGATAATGAAAAGATTGAAAACCAACTAACTTATCTACGGATTCAACCATCAACTATATACAAGGTTGAGGGAATCTTATTCAAAACAACAACTAACCGTAATCATTAATTTCACTCCTAAATATCAGGACATATACTTAAGACTAAATTGTTCAACTTAGAACTGAAAAAAGAAAGAAGAATCCTAATAGGACTAAAACTTTTCAAAATAGACTTGCATGTGAACATACAGACATTTATCAAAGTCCTGTCAATAAAGGAGTCATTTTCCAATGCTTATTAGTTTGTCATAATGATGCACGTTCAACCTCCATCTGGTGCCTTTAATTAGTAATCATCACATTCAGCTAAATCTGGAATTCCCCTGTTTTGTTTTCCCAGTCTTCCTTTTGTTGCAGGTTCATGCTACAATTGCTACGTGCTATAGTTCCTCTTTGGCTGCAAAAAGGTTAATTCCACAAAGCATGTACACAAGACTAACTATCACAATTAAAGCATAGAATTCCATCCACATTTTATACATATCTACATAAAAACCATGCAATACTATCATATCATAACTATATTTCCATCATTATATTTTAGGTCCAAGTTTGCATAACAAGTATAAAAAAGATAGTATAATATGGAAGCATTGTTTGGAAAGTATATCTAAAAGTGTCTCTAAGTATGTATGAAAGTATCAAAAAATAAGCTAATATCTGGACCCATCACTCCCCCCAACTAGCCTTTTGCTTGTCCCCAAACAAAACACTAGGGGTTCTGATTGTACTGCAAAGTAATCTGCCTCAAGTCCATGACAACATTAACTCCCTGAACCCATTTCAAATAAAAACCTTGATAAGCTGCAAGTTGCTTCATTTTGACAATTCCAACTTTCTCACATTCTTCATCTTTCTCCCCAGTCCAATATGGAATTGGATAGAGGAGGATAGGTGGATAGAAGGTAATAAGCACCCAATAAATCCATTTGTTGACACTAGTTGCTATGTACCTATGTACCCTTTGAAGCATGGCAGTAAAATTATAATTGAATGTGGTTCCTTTTTTTGTAATTCAAGAGTTGTTCCATCTATTTTGTACATGTTTGTAACACTGTTGTCCCAAACCTATAGCTAACATTTGCATTCTTTCATAATTTTCTTTCTTGAGTTTCATGATTTTCTTTCCCACATCCTTATGATCAATAAGTTTCAACCATTCATCAATGACTGCAATAGGGTTTTTAGCTTCCTTCCTGATGGGAAGTGCAATTGATTTCTCTTTTTCCTCATACTCTTCCATTATCTCACCCTTGATTTGTTCATTTCTATAATAGGATGCAAGTGCTCTTATATGAAGACCCCCTACAAAAATTAGAGGGTTCCATTCTGTTTCATATGGAACTACATAATTGTGTAAATAAAACTCACACAACTGATCTTGACCCTTAGGTGTGGAATTAGCAAAAGCATGAAGAAACTCAAATGTTCTACTCATACCAATTGACTGTTTACTAATTAATCTGCTAAATTGAAAACATAGAAATCTTTCCTATAGAAACAATGTGTATGTCCTTGGTGGTGTTATGCATTTGATGACTTGTGCAACCTTATCTGCTATTTCCTCCAACCTAATTGATGATTTTCTCAACTCCATGTCTCTCTTTTCCAGTTCCTTTGCATGTTCTTCAATCAAGATTTGTCTTCTTCCATTTTTCCTTTTCCTATACAAACTCAATAGTTACCTTCCATAATTTATGGCCAAGTGACAAGGTTGTATGGTAGTTAGGAGTTTTGATAGGAGGGGGTTTCTCATTTGGCACTGCTAGTCCTCTATCCCCTATCTTAATGACAACCAATTGTGCCAAAAAATCAAGCTTAGTTTTGTGGCCATACATTTGTAATTTCTCCTCCATTTCCTTCGTCTTTGTTTTTGTGTCCTTGTCCTTTTGTTCATATCTTTGTGCCAATTCCTCCAAGTGTTTAATCCTATCAAATGCCTCTTGGAGCTCCTTCCTAACATCCCTTTCCTCAATGTATGTCTACTTTGTTTCTACAAACTTCTCATTACCTTCCCCTTTATAGTCTCCATGAATGGGATTGTCCAGGGTTTCCCTATGTGTTTTCTTAGTAGTAAATATATCTTCTAATTATGAATTAGAAGTTTTTAGTACATAACTTTTCCTTTTCAATGGTATATTCACATTACCAGGGGTACTTCCCTTTTCTTGAGAATCTATTTTCACTAATGTGACATCTTCCTGTTGTTGTTCCTTGTTCTTGTCTTCTTCTTCAGGTTTTCTATGTTTCGTCTCATGGCACCCTATCTTGTTAATCTACCTAAACATCTAGGTGTGAGTATTTCTTCCTCAACCTTCTTTTCATTTTGAACACCTTTCTTCTTCTTCTTCTTCTTCTTCAAGACATCCTCTTTCTTCTTTAGAGTATCCTTCTTCTTCTCTTTTGTTTTAGAGGGTTTAGAGGACGTAGATGCACTACTTCTACTCTTAGTCCTTTGTGTTTTTGAAGAAGATGAAATTTCCTCTATTACAAGAGACCTAGACTCCAACTCATTAGGTTCCTCATGCTCACCTTGGCTACGGGTAGGTGAAGCCAGAAATGAGATGTGAGGGATTTCCTTGACAAGTTCATTTTGGGGTTCTTCATTCTCAGGTGCCACAGGTGCATCCAACAAACTGTTAATATTTGTACATTCCTTAAAATCCTCCTAATTCACTTGTGGGTACTAAATCCTTAAACTTCTCTTTATTAGTGAAGCAATTAAATAGTCATGAGATAGAGAAGTATCACTTTGTTTTCTTTGGTATTTTGATGCCACCCATTTCAATAAATTGTAAAGAAAGTTTGGTACATTCACTAAGTTATTATGCCTGAGGTGACTAAGTAACTTGAAATGAACTGCATACAAAAGATTCTTCCTACCATCACAACTCATATATCTAACAATGTAAGAAGCACAATTCACCCATAACCAGGGAGGAGAAAGTCTCTTCATACGTTGTGATGATGAGTCTAATTCCTCTCCTTGTTCACAAAATTCTTCCCTATCTGCAACTACATCAACTTGTATTGGAAAATTTTCCCTAGTTCTTGGTAACCTAGTGACTTGTGCAATGACAGTTTCAAACGCATCTACAAACAATCCCTTCACCATGGCTTCATCATATTCAAGCGTACCTACAAACCTTCTCAACACATCATTATTGAATTCTGTTAATTTCATAAAATGGTCAAGCCAACCAACCCTAGTGAAAATGGGTAGAACCATTGCATCCTCTAGAATCTGCTTATGAGCTGCTAGTTCCCTTTAGATGACATCGACTCCCATTCTCGCTTACTTCTTCGCTCAATGTGTTCAATTCAACTTTGGAAATTCAGTTCAATCTACTCTACCACCTTTAAAAAACTTCACTTTCCTTTGGTTTCCTCGCATATTTTGCTACCAACCCAGAAACTAGAGCTTTCCCTTCTCAGTACTAGCTTAATTTGAGCTCATGAATAGGTTCTAAGTTCAACTATGGTTTGGACTAAGCTTAAGTTTTCAGGGTTTGAAATTTAGTGATTGGAAATGGCAAAAAAAATGAGATATAATTAGAAGGGTTGCATGCCATTTTTATCTATTGAATTTAATTTAGATGGCAGATTTCGAACAGACTGACAAAAAGACTAAGTGTACCCTTCCCCCAACTTAATTACTAAAGTGACCTCACTTCATTTTTGGGATTGGAAGGTGGTTAAGATATGAAATGATGGAAATGAATGTTATGAATAGTTCACATGCATGAATTAATATGACATACATAATGAAAGTTTAAAGAAGACCAGAATAATCATGATAGCATACCTAAAGTATCGGTCGGAAGAGATAACTATGCGCCCCGCATGTAAATTGAAAAGAATCTATCTTGTTTTTTATTTGATGTGACGAAAAATAACTGCAAGCTAATGAATTATGGGGTGGTAGGTGTAATTGATGGGACGGTTATTACGGATATGCGCTGGCGATGTGACAACTCGAATATTTGAAATGCAAATTGGAAACAAAAGAATCATGTTGCAGGTACTTATTGTGAAAAGATGGATATTACATGTGGGTATTTTGAAATGAATGTGTGTGAACTTGTAGTAAATATGACATCAATTAATTTGAAATTTTGTTTTTTGTGATTAGACTTTGCTATGAGTACCTAGAGTGTCAAGGCCCGTTCTTAATGCTAACAGCTATCAAGATATAGGTTCTTACAACATTAGGACCCTCTGTGAATGTTTAAAAATAGGTCCCTTTGGAAAAAAATTGAAAACCATCGTAATGTGCAGTGTGTGCTTGTAAGATAAAAATGGGAAATTAATCCTGAGTGATCTCAGGGACTGAGCTATGTAGCTCAATCTTTGGGTCACTAGAAGTGCCTGGTATATCATGTGTTGCTAAAATGTCACTTTGTGTGTCAGTTTCTATATTTGGTTCATACGAGCACCATATTGTTGAAATATGGAGAATATGAAATCATCTTTCTATAATGGCTTCTTATATAGCTTCAATCTATGGCCATTTACAAGAAGTGAAAATTTGATTGCATCTATTGTATTCAGTTTTACTTACCCATTAGGGTAAACTTGAATGATTTCATAGGGGCCCAACCACCTAGATTGGAGTTTCCCCTTGAAGTCTTTATACCTTGAATCATATAAAAATGCTCAGTCCCCTACAGTGAACTCCTTTATTTTAATATACTGATCATGCCACTTCATCCTTTATTGTTGTACTACATCACGTGATGGATTGCTTTCATTCTTATTTCATCCAATCCATTTTGAGTATGCAGCCTTTCCTTTTGAGCCTTTGTCAGGTCCATTTCCAATTCTATTGTTGTCCTTAGTGTTTTATATTCAAACTTAATAGGGAGGACTGCTGTCTTACCATATATTAATTCATAAGGTGTAAAGTTAGTGGTGGTTTTCCAGGTAGTCTTGTATGCCGATATTACTTTAGGTAACCTTGCAACTCAATCTCTCCTATGGAGCTACATTGTTTTGGTGAGAATACTTTTAATCTCCCTTTTAGTGACTTCCACCTGACCATTAGCCTAAGTGTGCTAAGGTGTTGACTTCTTATGTCTAATTTGGTATTCTTCAACTAGTTTGGTAATTAGGTTAGAAGTAAATTGTGGTCCTTGATCAGTGACTATTTCTCTAGATACTCCATACCTAGTAAATATATCTTCATATAAAAATTTAGCCACATTACCATCTCTGGAAAATTGTAAGGCTTTTACTTCTACCCACTTGGTCAAGTAATCATTGCAAACAAGAATGTATTCCTTGTCATTGGAAGTGGGTGGGATTGGTCTAATAAATTCTAGACCCCATTTATCAAAAGGAGCTAATGTCAAATGATGTTGTAATGGAATTTCATCATTCCTAGTTGATTTACCCATTCTTTGACAACTATCACAACTCCTTGTGTATTTAACAAAATCTTTGTGCAAAGTTAGCCAATAATAGCCAGTTGTGAGGATCTTAAATGTTCTTTTTGCTGCAAAATGACCTCCACATGGCTCATCATGACATGCTCTCATATTATCAAATATTTCATCTTCCCTATGCATCTTCTCATGATGTTGTCTATGCCAGTATAAAACAAAAAACTTGATATCCAAGAATATGGAAAATGTTTGTGTATGAGCTGTCTCTTCTCCCTAAGAGAAAAGTTGGATGGAATTTTCCCTGTTACTAAATAATTGGAAATATCAACATACCATGGATTGTGTACATTTTAGAGAAAATAAGTGTTCATTTGAAAATGAATCATCCACCACTCCTTTAGTTGATTGTGTTGGTAGTCTAGATAAAAAATCTGCTACTACATTGGCTTTACCAGGTTTTTCCATTATAGTAATATCAAATTCTTAGAGGAGTAGCCAACTGACCAATCTACCTCCTATTGTGCCCTCCGCACACATGCTCCGTTTGGAATGGGGACCCTCTTTCTTTCACCTTGCTAGGTCATTTTTGTCGCCGCCTCATTTTGTGTTCCCTATTTTGGTGTCCTAGGTGGTCAACATACCTTCGAAGTCTCATCTTAAGTTGACCATGTTTTGCCCCTTCAATTTTGTCAAGTTCTGGTGCCTTGTGGGGTCCCCTTTGTAGTTTTCCTCTGCTAGCGGCCTTGTGGCCTGTCGGGCCTACCCTGCCAGGTTTCCCTGGCCAAGCTTCCCCTCCGTGTCCGCCGTCCCGAATGGCGGATGGCTTTCACCTTCCTGGGCCCCAGGTCCCGGCTCTCGGTTTTCCATATGCTCAAAATCACAAAATTTTCTTGGCTGCTTTCACCCCTTCTGGGCCCGGACCATCGGACTTCCTCACCCAAAACTCCGTGCGGACTTCGCAGTTCTTGGTGGAAAATCATTGACGAATCTCCACCCTCTGGGCCTCGACTTCCCTTTCGTCGCCAATGATTTCTGAACATAATTTTCCAAATGGCGAACTTGCGGCGGCATTCTGCCCTCCGAGTCCCAGGATCCCCTTAGTCATCGGTATGAAAAATGAATTCCAAACGACCATCATCTTGCGTCCTCCCGGACCTCAGACCTTGGACCTCCCACCGCTGTCTGTGAATTGAAATTCACCAACCATCTACTATGCTGTACTTGCATTTAATGAGGCCATTAATGGCAGTGGGAGTATAAATATCTTGAGCAACCTGTCATTCTCACTTGTTAGTTTGTAGAGAGAGGTCAAAGTGCTTGCTAGAGAGGATCCCTGTCTTCGTCAATCGTTGCCCTCGCACCCATTGCCATCACTTGCTGATTGTGAGTGGATTTCATGCCTTGCCACATTAGGTGTCTGAGGTAGGTTTACCGTTTGCCCTCTTGAGCAAATTTTCATGATTTTAAAACCTAAAGTGACAAACAACCCATGTTAAAATACATTTAAAAGATAAAACATAGGTCAATGCACAAAATCCATGAGGTAGAATCTCTTAGAAATCTTCCCATACCCCATGGGATCGACCCGGAACTTAGCCCCCGCGTGGCTGTTCTTTGTACAGGGGCATTTGCCTTTTTCGGGCCCGTACTCTTCCTTCACCAGTAGGGACTTAACAAAATAACCATAATTTTCAAATGGTTGCACCATCCCTTTGGCTCGGACCATTGGATCTCTGTCGGCGGTTCGCGGTCTGGCTTCGCAAAACTTAAGTTTTGAAAATGACCTCCATTGAGGCCTCTTGAGCCCGTGACCCTGGACTTCCGTGTTCGAGATTCTGCCGAGCTCCCACTGTTCCTAATGGCTGAAGGTCCCTGTCTACCTAAAACTCAGAGTTCACCTTGCAATTCACTGCTGGGCACTTGCCACAAACCGCCCACCTGTCATGAACCCGGGTCCCTGTCTGCGGACTTCCATTCGTGGACTTCGGAGGAGTCTTCGTCATTCTGAACGATGAATGCGCAACATCCTCCTGCTTCCTAGGTCCTAGCCTCCCTTTTTGCCATGATGGTTCCTTACATTAGACTTCTGCATCCTCAACCACACCGGGCTCCACCGTCCGAGACTCCGTCCCATCTCCGTCGTTCCAAAAGAGAAAATCGTGCCTACCCTTCCGAGATTCGGGCTCTGCCTCCCTGCTCATTGTGGAAACTCAACATGAAAATTTGATGTCCAACCTTAGTGCCCAATCCGGTCAGCCGGGCCACCCCTCCGGACTTCCGTCCGACGATCGCCATCCTAAACAGCGAAAGCCTAATGGCTTATCGACCCCTAATTCCCGAGCGCTTTGATAACTGAAAATTATCGGCTACCCTTGGACCCGCTAGGTCCTAGACCCCAGAGTTCCATCCACAGAATGCCGTTTCTGCCCGGTCGTTTCAAGCAGCCAATTTTGGACGGCTTTCCGGCCTTGTACCTCCAAATGCTCCTAAATCAATCCAAATGACTTCAAATTTGAAATCTTATCTCAACCCATGTGCTCAAATTCAGCCCTCTTCGCTACGATCCTTTTGAACCATTGAAATTTGGTCGAGAGAAGTCTCCCGGATTGCTCTACCCCGTTTTCCCTTCCAAGACAACATTCCTGGTAGGGAAGTTCAGCCCTCTGGGCTTGGATTGTCCGAAAGTCCTCAATTAAAAGACTAAATAACATATGGAAGAAAATGTATGATTTTATGAATGATAAAATGTCTAAAGTTAATTTCATCTATGGAATTTTAGCTAACGTCAAAGCTTTCATGATCAGTTGCCCTGACTATGTCTTTGCTCACAGGATATATGGAATCAATTGCAGGACCCTCGGGGGCAGTCACGGAAAAAGACAAAGGAAAGAAATCGGGCAAAACTCCCCGCAGAAAAGAGGACAAGGACCAGATGAAGTTCCAGTTCCAGGGTGAACCTCTATGATCAAAAATCACCACGGACTAGAAAGAAATAACGGACACCAATATCAGCCAAGTTGATATTGATGAGTTTACACTAAGGGTTAGAATCAACCCGACAACCAAGAATGCAAGGTTGATTAGACAAAGCAGAATCACAAAAGCTGTGAGCTTTCCCCCATCTCTCATTGCCCCTGAGCTAGTCGTGGCTTGCAGGTAGGCATATCAACCAGATACAAGGACAATTATTGACAAGGATGGTAATATTCTAGCAGATATGTTAGCTGAAGGCATCACAAAGACCTTCCATATTCGCACTTTTCAAGAAATGGAAACGCCTACCATAGAAGAATGCCAGGTAGCATGGGATGACAACCCGACGGGTTGCAAAAAGTTAATAAATCAGCATTGGCTTAAAAAAAAATGGGGTAGCGTTGCGAAGGTTCCTCATGAACTCTTCCGCAGTGATTTCCATGAAGATTACCATGACTTAGTCACGATGCTAAGCAAGGTTATAGGTCTTCCTACTGCGGCCTTCTTTCAGAAGTGGATGGTATACTTTGCCTCCGCAGGAATGAGGATGTCACCACAAAGTCTTCATTCTACTGGGGAGGTATAATAAGCGACTGCTTCCATGAGAAGTTCCTCAATGTGAAGAAGAGTTCCAAGTTTTACATGAACTCATATCTTGCCTACTCCTTGGTAGACCAGAGGTAGTACAACGAGTTGTTTATGGCACCCGATGAAGAGCAGGGTCGAAGACTAAAGGTTTATGATAGGTACCCCCATCTCTAGTACCAAAATTTCAAAAAAGAGTATTCCAGAGTAAATGACACCTTCATTGGTCACGTCATCCAACTGCTTGGAGGGGATTTTAAGAGAAGAGTCTCTCACAGTGTGCGAGTTTTTTTGAAGCAATACACCTTCCTATTTCTTCAATATCCAAAGTTCAGATACATTTGCGCCCAAGGCTTCACAGAAAGGCTGAATAAACTTCCCCGATACCCCAATGACTGGATTGTCCTATTGGAACTTTCCTAGCAGCTCCAACACATACAATCGATCTTTAGCGGCAAGCACTTGGTAGGAATCTCCTATCCCTTGACCCTTGGTCAGGGTATGTACAAATTGCAAACTTCCCAGTGCACTGGGAATTCAGAAAAGGAGCTAGTGGAGTACCACTTCCAATTGCACACTCCTTGCCCACGGATGGACCCGTATGGGCATGTAAGGAAAGCATTGGGGCCAGAATACGCCCATTTGCACAATGTCGAGGATTTCTGGGCCAATTGTCAAGACGACAAGGAAGTGCATGCAAGGCATTACATGCGAATGACTGTGTGCTTCATAAGAAGGGTGCAACCATTTCCCATACCCAATCAGGTTGAGGAGGATGAAAGCACTGTAATGGACTCCAGATACCCCGTAGTCACCAACCTGCTGATACCAGCAATAGACTAGGATGAACAGGAGGTTGATGACCTCGATATTATAACCAAGCCAGTCTTGGCCCGTACTAGGGAATGCGTTGATGGATAGGTAGCCCGACTAAAACAACAAGGGGTAATATTGACGTATGAAGGGCTCAAAAGTGAACCAAGTGCCATAGAGGAGGCTGTTGCCACAACTTCGATGGGCGAGACATCCAAGTCCCCTCTTATCACCAGATCTAGGAAGAGGAAGGAAACAAAGACGGAGCAGTCTCTGGGTCCCGAGGTTTACATAAGCAAGGACAAAGGTGGCTCACCTTCCAAAAGGCTGAAGCAAATAGGGGGCACCATGGAGCAACCCATAATCTAGGAGGAAGAAGCAAAAGGTGTAGACCAATTAAAGCTGCTTTTGGCTCTCCCTATGTCGATTGCCCCATCATCTACCTCCCTAGCCATGGTCACCACATCCCTGCCGGTGGTGGACATCTTTGTCCATCTTTCCCCTTCACCTCCGACCGAGCTGGTAATAGTAATTGATTCTTCCTCTACCGTAACTAATCCTCCTTCCTCCGCTGCAATGTCACCTACCACATCGCTCCCATTAGCTACTATAGCGACACCAATACCCATTTCCGCCCTACTTGAGGCCCTCTCAACGCATATGCAGAGTCTCCCCTCTGAGCTCTCCCAGATCCTTATGGACCCTACTCTCCAAGCAGCCCTAGCACAGGTCCTCGCTACCGCTAAACCTTCGTAGCCTCCGACAGGACCACCGGTGATGGAGGCCACCATGTTGATTTCTGAGGAATGGGAGAGATGGGAGCATGAAGACTCAAAGTCATTTGAGGAGGAAGCTGAAGAGTATCACGAGCGCCTAAAGTATGAACACCGCACAATCGATAGGGTGGCCTATGAGGAGGAAGGGATAGACTCCTCCAAGAGCATAGATGAGGAGGAGGATGCCGATGGTAGGGTCATCGTGTAGGCCTTCGATGATGACCTTGAGGAAGAAATGGATCGATAGCCAAAGGGTACTAAAGAAGAGGTAGAAAGGTCGCCTCTTGGAGAAGAAGGACAACAACAAGAGGACAATCTAGGAGAAGATAAACCTGAGGGTGAGGCTCAAGCTATCAAGAGCCTCAAAATTGAGCAGCCCAAGGAGCACGTGCACAAAGTTGAGCGAACTGAGGAAAAGAAGGGGAAGGAAATGGAAAAGGAAGAAAGTCCCCGACCTCAATTATCTACCAAGCCTCCTATTAACCGCCTTGTGTTCATCCAGGACTCTGATGAAGAAGAAGGAGATGCTTCTAAAATGAAAGAAAGGGCCCTTGGAGATAAGGAAATAGAGGTCTTGGTTGAGAAGGGTGAGGGTGGTCGTGAATCACCTAAGGAAAAGTTTGTCATGCCTGAGTGTTTGGAGAGACAGCTTGAAAGGAAGACCCACTATGTTGAAGGACCCAAGAGCGAGGTTGGAGGCTATCTTAGCCCGAGCACAAATCACAACTAGAAAAGAGAAGAAGCCTAAGATCAGATCAAAGGTAATAATGGATGCTTTTGGGTCTTGAGTTGTGCAGATAGCAACGCCTATGGTAGGACAGGCTGGTGTGAGCTACATCTCCTCCCTTGATTTAGGAACTGCTACCAAAGAGCAGAAGGTGGGGCATCTTGAGGAATCAGTGGCTACGATGGTGCACCTGATAAAGCAGGACAAAGTTTCAAAGGATGAGCTCAAGGAATAGGTGGTCGCCTTGATGGATTAAATCCAACAGTGGTCCTCAATTGATGACCTACCCACCACATCTGCGGCTCCACCCCAACTGCTATCCAAAGAACAAATTCACAAGTTGGAGAGAAGAAAGAAATTAGACAAGACTACAAAGAGCTGATTTCGACAGGTCTTGTACGTCGGGAACATGAGAATTGGCTGGGCTGTTTGAACAACCAACAAGTTCTTGGACCTACAATAGTCTCTCGAAGGCACGAGGAAGCTCTGCACTGAATTCCCTGTAATGTAAAACTCTACCTATCCAAAGATCGAGGCCATCCTCCAGTTAACAAAGGCTACATGGGAAAAGGAGCTTGCATTCAAAAGGGATGACCACTGGTTAATGGATGTGTGGAGGCAGGATTTTGACAACAAGAAAGAAAGGCTGGAATAGATAATGAGTAAAATGGATCCAGACATCGAATGGATCAAGGAAATTAGAGCAGAATGTGCTCATTATCTTAAGCTGATGACAGAGTATGACATGCCCGTAGTATGGATGGATCCGAAAAAGGTAAAACCTTACTTTCAGAAGAAGATGGAGGAGGGGATGTCTAGTGAAATAACAGTGGAATTCATGAGTTTTTTTGCTATGCCTTTGACCAATCAGAGTTGTTCAGGGATCAAGGTACAAAGTACGATGAAGACTAAAAAAATCTTGAGGATAATGCAAAGGAATGGAGCTACCAAATGCTGCAGTACGAGATCATTGAGGTAGACAAGCTCCAGCCAGTCATTCTAAAATTCATGGAGTACACAACATCGAAGAAGTAGGAGGACAACCCTATTGGCAATGAAAAGCTTCCTCAGGAGTAGCTACAGTAAAAGAGCAATCAACAAAGGACAAAATTGCTATAGTGACTGGCACTAGATGACAAAACAAGGAAAAGACAAAATATAATTTTAAATTGTAATATATTGGAGGTTGGTGAAACCCTATTTTATAATGAATCTTGGCCATACAATGAGAATTAATCTTGGCCATTCATTTGACCTTTTGGGCACTATAAATAGGGGTCTCCTCTCATTTGCAAAGAGAGTTGAGTTGTTGTAAAGACATACTGCAGAAATTTATAATGAAAATACATTGACTTGGTGCATTTTTTGAGTTTTTCACATGTTACTTGATTCAAATTCCATTGTTAGATGCTTTACTTAGATTTGTATTGCTATTCTATTTAGTTGTATTCTTGCTTTGATAGATTTTAGAAATGTTGTTTTGTAGTTGTGAAAATTCTTGCTATGTAGATGCCTTCTTAGTCCATACTTTTTGTTGTTTGCTGCTAGTAGATGGCTGTGTAAAGTCAGTTTGGGCTTAAATTCAAAGTTGTTCCACACTTTCATCTTTTTTCATGCATGCAAATGGTGAATGAAAGGTGAAATATTTGCAGACCTTAGAAGATAGCACAAATTCCATGAGACTGTGAGATTTCTGGTTAAGTGGAATATTGTTTCCAAGAAGCTGTCCATTGCAGGAACTCCATGATTACTATTCACAATTAGTTGCAGGTCCAGGAACCTTTCATCTTCCTTGCTCTTTTTCCCCCTTTTTTAGAAATAGCATGTACTAAGGTTCATTGCACATTGTAAATCCAAATTTTAAGAAACATCAAAGTTTTGGACCGCTGTCTGAACCTACAAAAAAGTGAAATTCAACCTCCATCTTAGAAACTTCAGATTTGAAGATCTACCTCATATCCAGCTACGTGAGTTTGCCTTGTGATTACCAGCAAAATCACATCAAAATCAATTGAGGAGTTCCATGCAAGTCATGACCTGACACCCGAGAGACCTTGGGGAGATTTTCAGCAACTTATCATGGGAAATTTCCTTTCAAGAGAGGTAGTGCATTCATGTACTGCCTGTGTTGAGAAAGTGTGCAAAAACACCCATCAATAGAACCCACTATAGGTGTATTCATAAGATATGTGATGGTTGTATGGTTTGTATGGAAAAAAAATGAATAACTGATAATGTAGTGCTTGAATTTATTAATAGCATACGCCACTGCAAGCATCTCCATTTTTTGTGACAATATAGTTCAACTTTGCTCCTTGAATATTTTTGCTAATGCAATAAATTGCATACTCTTATAACCTTCTTTCTAACCTAAAACTACTCCAATAGAAAAATCTGAAGCATCTATATGTATATGAAAGGGTAGAATCCAATTAGGCCCCCTTAAAATAGGTGCTTGATTCAAGGCTTTCTTCAACTCTTAAAAGGAGTGTTGGCACTCAAATGTCCATTCAAATTCAATGTCCTTACTCAACAAAATAAATAATGGTGCAACAATATTATTGAAATATTTAATAGAGCTCCTATAGTAACCTGCATGATCAAGGAAACTTTTGATATCTCTTTAATTTTGTGGAACAAACAATGTGGATATAATTTCTATTTTGTGCAGATCAACTTGAATCCTAGTGTTGGATATAAAGTTCCCTAATACAATGCCTTGTGTCATCATCATGAAATTTTTTTCATTGTTGAGTGACAGGTTGTGCTCTTTACATCTTTTCAACACCTTTTCTAGATTATTGAGGGCTTCCTCATAAGTCTCACCATATGTAGTGAAATCATCCATATATATTTCCATACAATCATGAGCATAATAATAAAAAATGCCGAGGACTACCCTTTGAAAGGTAGCTAGAGCATTGCATAATCCAAAGGGTAGAATGGAATAAGCATAAGTACCCCAGGGACATGTGAATATAGTTTTGTCTTGATCCTCTAGAGCAATTTTAATTTGGTTGTAACCATTGAAACCATCTAGAAATGAAAAGTACTTTTTCCCAGCCAGAGAGTCAAGCATTTGATCTATGAAGGGAAAAGGAAAGTGGTCCTTCCTAGTTGTTTTATTTAGTTCCCCGTAGTCTACACAAAATCTCCACTTTCCACCTTTCTTGGGAACAATTACCAAAGGTGAGACCCATTCACTATCAGATATAGGATAGATAAAACCTGCATCAAGGAGCTTTTGAAGTTCAACTTTCACACTGTCTCTCAAGGTAGGATTCATATATCTCTGATGTTGTTGAATGGGTCTATAACCATCATTGATATAAATCCTATGCATACATAAATCAGGATCTATACCTTTCATATCATGGTAATCCCATTCATATGCTGTTGCATGTGCTTGCAACACTCTATGCAGAGAATTCTATTTCTCTTCAATCAAGGTATTGTTTATGTTTAACATTTTCCCTGGCATGATTTCCAATTCCTTGGATGATTCTTGTACAAATGAGAGGTCAAGACTTGGTATGATGGGTACACACTGTTGAGGTAGTAATGAATGAAAGATCTAAGATCCTTCTTTTGTGGAATTGGTGGGTATAATAATTTGCAAGGGATCTTGTAGGTACATGCGGTAGTCTTGTTGCTGTGGGCTCCTGCCGCAGTCATTCTAGATTATATGAGCAATGAGCTCATCTTCATCCTGATCATCCAATAAAAGGGTTGTGTTTGATAGTCAGCAATGTTTGCAAAGAATAGTTATCTTCTTCATCTAAAGTGGGCCACATAGTTTGCTCAAGGTCAGCATAAGGTTGGGATGGAGGATAGAGAACCAATTTCTTGGTGACTATCCCATTAGATATTATCATATTACCAGACCTACAACCTATAAATGTATCAGTTGTAGCTAACTAAGGTTTGCTTAGGATGAGTGGGTAACCTAGGAAAGATTAACCTTTGGTTGTAAAACTAAAAAATCAATAAGATATTCCCAGTAATCCAATGCAATAACCAAATCTTCAATGATTCCTTTAGGCTTAATTGTTGACCTATCAACTAGCTGTAAAATAGTTTGTGTAGGCCTAAGGTTGGCTAATTGAATTAATTGCATTGTTTCTTTTGTCATAACATTGATTACTGCCCCCAAGTCTATCAAAGTATTCTTGATGAGGGTCCCATTAATCTTAACGTCCACTACTGGACTGCCATGGTCTGTATATTTAAGGATAGTTATGTTCCCAACATGATATCTACAAGGTTTCCCAAAACATGAACTGTCTGAGGATCCTTCCCTTTTCTTCTTGGTTTCTTAAGACATAGGTCTCGTACAGTCTTGGTATAGATAAGGATGTCTTTAATAGCTTAGATAAGTGGAATCTTGATTCTCACATCCTTTAATTGACCTAAGAGATCTATCTCAACCTATGTGTGATGCTTTTGAATAGCTAGGTGTTTAGGAAAAGGTGGCTTTGGACTTGAGGTAGTTTGATGTACCTGATTTGACTTAAGTTCCAAAGGTGTTTTTTTTTTCTGAAGCTTCAACTATAGATTCCTCATCCTCCATCTCTGTAATTAGAGGGGATGAAGGTCCAACAAGTTGTTTTCTTAATCTGAGGTGGACATCACTCACCTTTACCCCATATGTGGGGTATTGCATAGCTTCGTTAGTATAAGCATGTTGAACAGGCTTAGTGTTAAGGTTAGGTGCGGGTTGGGTGGGCATTTGTGGTTGCTTGAGTGGTTGGGATGTAAAATTTGATGGAGGCATAATAGCTTACTACTGTAGACACTGAAAAATGTCCTAAGTTCGTGAGCATCATTTTTCTTGGTCCTTGTCCTTCGATAATTGAATGATTTTAATTATTTGATTATTCCTAATGGCATTCCTCTATTAATTAAATAATTTTTAATTATTTAATTAATTCACTTTTTGATCTCTATTCTTTCCTCTTCCTAGATCTGGTGATAAGAGGGGACTTGGATGTCTCGCCCGTCGAAGTTGTGGCAACAGCCTCCTCTATGGCACTTGGTTCACTTTTGAGCCCTTCATATGTCAAGATTACCCCCTGTTGTTTTAGTTAGGCTACCTATCCATCAACACATTCCCTGGTATGGGCCAAGACTGGCTTGGTTATAATATCGAGGTCATCGACCTCCTGTTCATCCCATTCTATTATTGGTATTGGCAGGTTGGCGACTATGGGGTATCTAGGGTCCATTACAGTGCTTTCATCCAACTCAACCTGATTGGGTATGGGAAATGGTTGCACCCTTCTTATAAAGCACACAGTCATTCGCATGTAATGCCTTGCATGCACTTCCTTGTCGTCCTAAAAATTGGCCCAGAAATCCTCGACATTGTGCAAATGGGCATATTCTGGCCCTAGTGCTTTCCTTACATGCCCATACGGGTCCATCCATGGGCAAGGAGTGTGCAATTGGAAGTGGTACTCCACTAGCTCCTTTTCTGAATTCCCAGTGCACTGGGAAGTTTGCAATTTGTACATACCCTGACCAAGGGTCAAGGGATAGGAGATTCCTACCAAGTGCTTGCTGCTAAAGATCGATTGTATGTGTTGGAGCTGCCAGGAAAGTTCTAATAGGACAATCCAGTCATTGGGGTATCGGGGAAGTTTATTCAACCTTTCTGTGAAGCCTTGGGTGCAAATGTATGTGAACTTTGGATATTGAAGAAATAGGAAGGTGTATTGCTTCAAAAACACACGCACACTGTGAGAGACTCTTCTCTTAAAATCCCCTCCAAGCAGTCGGATGACGTGACCAATGAAGGCATCATTTACTCTGCAATACTCTTTTTTGAAATTTTGGTACTAGAGCTGGGGGTACCTATCATAAACCTTTAGTCTTCGACCTTGCTCTTCATCGAGTGCCACAAACAACTCATTGTACTACCTCTAGTCTACCAAGGAGTAGGCAAGATATGAGTTCATGTAAAACTTGGAACTCTTCTTCACATTGACAAACTTCTCATGGAAGCAGTCGCTTATTATACCTCCCCAGTAGAATGAAGACTTTGTGGTGACATCCTCATTCCCACGGAGGATCTATTCGACAAAGTATACCATCCACTCCTGAAAGAAGGCCGCAGTAGGAAGACCCATAACCCTGCTTAGCATCATGACTAATTCATGGTAATCTTTATGGAAATCACTGTGGAAGAGTTCGTGAGGAACCTTCGCAGTGCTACCCTATTTTTCTTTAAGCCAATGTTGATTTATTAACTTTTTGCAACCCGTCAGGTTGTCATCCCATGCTGCCTAACATTCTTCTATGGTAGGCGTTTCCATTTCTTGAAAAGTGCGAATATGGAAGGTCTTTGTGATTCCTTCAGCTAACATATCTGCTAGAATATTACCATCCCTGTCAACAATTGTCCTTGTATCTGGTTGATATGCCTACCTACAAGCCATGACTAGCTCAGGGGCAATGAGAGATGGGGGAAAGCCCGCAACTTTTGTGATTCTGCTTTGTCTAATCAACCTTGCATTCTTGGTTGTCGGGTTGATTCTAACCCTTAGTGTAAACTCATCAATATCAACTTGGCCGATATTGGTGTTTGTTATTTCTTTCTAGTCTGTGGTGATTTTTGATCATAGAGGTTCACCTTGGAACTGGAACTTCATTTGGTCCTTGTCTTCTTTTCTACGGGGAGTTTTGCCTGATTTCTTTCCTTTGTCTTTTTCTGTGACTGCCCCCGAGGGTCCTGCAGTTGATTCCATATATCCTGTGAGCAAAGACATAGTCAGGGCAACTGATCATGAAAGCTTTGACGTTAGCTGAAATTCCATAGATGAAATTAACTTTAGACATTTTATCATTCATAAAATCATACATTTTCTTCTAGATGTTATTTAGTCTTTTAATTGAGGACTTTCGGACAATCCAGGCCTGAAGGGCTAAACTTCCCTACCAGGAATGTTGTCTTGGAAGGGAAAATGGGGTAGAGCAATCTGGGAGACTTCTCTCGACCGAATTTCAATGGTTCAAAAGGATCGTAGCGAAGAGGGCTGAATTTGAGCACATAGGTTGAGATAAGATTTCAAATTTGAAGTCATTTGGATCGATTTAGGAGCATTTGGAGGTACAAGGGCGGAAAGACGTCCAGAGTTGGCTGCTTGAAATGATCGGGCAGAAACGGCATTTCGGGGATGGAACTTTGGGGTCCGGGACCTAGCGGGTCCAAGGGCAGCCGGTAATTTTCAGTTATCAAAGCGCTCGGGAATTAGGGGTCGGTAAGCCATTAGGCTTTCGCTGTTGAGGATGGCGATCATCGGAAGGAAGTCCAGAAGGGGGTGGCCCAACGGACTGGACTGGGCACTAAGGTTGGACATCAAATTTTCATGTTGAATTTCCACAATGACCAGGGAGGCAGAGCCCGAATCTCGGAAGGGCGGGCACAATTTTCTCTTTCAGAACGCAGAGATGGGACAGAGTCCCGGACGGTGGAGCCCGGTGTGGTTGAGGATGCCGAAGTCTGATGTTAGGAACCATCATGACCAAAAGGGAGGCTAGGACCCAGGAAGCAGGAGGATGTTGCGTGTTCACCGTTCAGAATGACGAAGACTCCTCTGAAGTCCACGAATGGAAGTCTGCAGACAGGGACCCGGGTTCATGACAGGTGGGCGGTTTGTGGCAAGTGCCCAACGGTGAATTGCAAGGCGAACTCCGAGTTTTAGGCAGACAGGGACCTTCCGCCATTAGGAACAGCGGGAGCTCGGTAGAATCTAGGACACGGAAGTCCAGGGTCACGGGCTCGAGAGGCCTCAATGGAGGTTGTTTTCAAAACTTAAGTTTTGCGAAGCCAGACCGTGAACCGCCGGCGGAGATCCAATGGTCCGGGCCCAAGGGATGGTGCAACCATTTGAAAATTATGGTTATTTTGTTAAGTCCCTGCTGGCGAAGGAAGACTACGGGCTCGGAAAAGGAAAATGCCCCTGTACGAAGAACAGTCGCGTGGGGGCTAAGTTTCGGATCGATCCCATGGGGTATGGGAAGATTTCTAACAGATTCTACCTCATGGATTTTGTGCATTGCCCTATGTTTTTTAAATGTATTTTAACATGGGTTGTTTGTCACTTTAGGTTTTAAAATCATGAAAAATTGCTCAAGAGGGCAAACAGTAAACTACCTCAGACACCTGATGTGGCAAGGCGTGAAATCCACTCACGATCAGCAAGTGATGGCAACGGGTGCGAGGGCAACGATTGACAAAGATAGGGATCCTCTCTGGCAAGCACTTTGACCTCTCTCTGCAAACTAACAAGTGAGAATGACAAGTTGCTCAAGATATTTATACTCCCACTACCATTAATGGCCTCATTAAATGCAAGTACAGAATAGTAGACGGTTGGTGAATTTCAATTCACAGACGGTGGGGGGAGGTCCAAGGTCCGGGAGGACGCAAGATGATGGCCGTTTGGAATTCATTTTTCATACCGACGACTAAGAGGATCCTGGGACTTGGAGGGCAGAATGCTGCCGCAAGTTCGCCATTTGGAAAATTATGTTCAGAAATCATTGGCGATGAAAGGGAAGTTGAGGCCCAGAGGGCGGAGATCCGTCAGTGATTTTCCACCGGGAAATGCGAAGTCCACACGAAGTTTTGGGTGAGGAAGTCCAATGGTTCGGGCCCAGAAGGGGCGAAAGCAACCAAGAAAATTTTGTAATTTTGAGCATACGAAAAATTGAGAGTCGGGACCCAGGGCCCGGGAAGGCAAAAGCCATCCCCCATTCGGGATGGCGGACACGGAGGGGAAGCTTGGCCAGGGAAACCTGGCGGGGCAGGCCTGACAGGCCATAAGGCCGCTAGCAGAGGCAAACTACCAAGGGGGCCCCACGAGGCACCAAAACTTGACAAAATTGAAGGGGTGAAACATGGTCAACGTAAGATGAGACTTCAAAGGTATGTTGACCACCTAGGACACCAAAATAGGGAACACAAAATGACCCGGCAAGGTGAAAGAAAGAGGGTCCCCATTCCAAACGGGGCGTGTGTGTGGAGGGCACAATAGGAGGTAGATTGGTCAGTTGGCTACTCCTCTAAGAATTTGATATTACTATAATGGAAAAACCTAGTAAAGCCAATGTAGTAGCAGATTTTTTATCTAGACTACCAACACAATCAGCTGAAGGAGTGGTGGATGATTCATTTTCAAATGAACACTTATTTTCTCTAAAATGTACACATTCCATGGTATGTTGATATTTCCAATTATTTAGTAACAGGGAAAATTCCATCCCACTTTTCTCTTAGGGAGAAGAGACAGCTCA
The DNA here is from genome assembly GCA_007258455.2 of Sequoia sempervirens. Lineage (NCBI taxonomy): Eukaryota > Viridiplantae > Streptophyta > Pinopsida > Cupressales > Cupressaceae > Sequoia > Sequoia sempervirens. Next base: position 105,378 of record VDFB02281409.1, on the reverse strand, counting down.
TACACAAACATTTTCCATATTCTTGGATATCAGGTTTTTTGTTTTATACTGGCATAGACAACATCATGAGAAGATGCATAGGGAAGATGAAATATTTGATAATATGAGAGCATGTCACGATGAGCCATGTGGAGGTCATTTTGCAGCAAAAAGAACATTTAAGATCCTCACAACTGGCTATTATTGGCTAACTTTGCAAAAAGAACATTTAAGCTCCTTGATGCAGGTTTTATCTATCCTATATCTGATAGTGAATGGGTCTCACTTTTGGTAATTGTTCCCAAGAAAGGTGGAAAGTGGAGATTTTGTGTAGACTACAGGGAACTAAATAAAACAACTAGGAAGGACCACTTTCCTTTTCCCTTCATAGATCAAATGCTTGACTCTCTGGCTGGGAAAAAGTACTTTTCATTTCTAGATGGTTTCAATGGTTTTAACCAGATAAAAATTGCTCCAGAGGATCAAGACAAAACTATATTCACATGTCCCTGGGGTACTTATGCTTATTCCATTCTACCCTTTGGATTATGCAATGCTCTAGCTACCTGTCAAAGGGTAGTCCACGGCATTTTTTATTATTATGCTCATGATTGTATGGAAATATATATGGATGATTTCACTACATATGGTGAGACTTATGAGGAAGCCCTCAATAATCTAGAAAAGGTGTTGAAAAGATGTAAAGAACACAACTTGTCACTCAACAATGAAAAAAATTTCATGATGATGACACAAGGCATTGTATTAGGGCACTTTATATCCAACACTAGGATTCAAGTTGATCTGCACAAAATAGAAATTATATCCACATTGTTTGTTCCACAAAATTAAAGAGATATCAAAAGTTTCCTTGATCATGCAGGTTACTATAGGAGCTCTATTAAATATTTCAATAATATTGTTGCACCATTATTTATTTTTTTGAGTAAGGACATTGAATTTGAATGGACATCTGAGTGCCAACACTCCTTTTAAGAGTTGAAGAAAGCCTTGAATCAAGCACCTGTTTTGAGGGGGCCTAATTGGATTCTACCCTTTCATATACATATAGATGCTTCAGATTTTTCTATTGGAGCAGTTTTAGGTTAGAAAGAACGTTATAAGAGTATGCAATTTATTGCATTAGCAAAAATATTCAAGGAGCAAAGTTGAACTATATTGTCACAAAAAATGGAGATGCTTGCAGTTGCGTATGCTATTAATAAATTCAAGCACTACATTATTGGTTATTCATTTTTTTCCATACAAACCATACAACCATCACATATCTTATGAATACACCTATAGTGGGTTCTGTTGATGGGTGTTTTTGCACACTTTCTCAACACAGGCAGTACATGAATGCACTACCTCTCTTGAAAGGAAATTTCCCACGACAAGTTGCTGAAAATCTCCCCAAGGTCTCTCGGGTGTCAGGTCATGACTTGCATGGAACTCCTCAATTGATTTTGATGTGATTTTGCTGGTAATCACAAGGCAAACTCACCAAGCTGGATATGAGGTAGATCTTCAAATCCGAAGTTTCTAAGATGGAGGTTGAATTTCACTTTTCTGTAGGTTCAAACAGCAGTCCAAAACTTTGATGTTTCTTAAAATTTGGATTTACAATGTGCAATGAACCTTAGTACATGCTATTTCTAAAAAAGGGGGAAAAAGAGCAAGGAATATGGAAGGTTCCTGGACCTGCAACTAATTGTGAATAGTAATCATGGAGTTCCTGCAATGGACAGCTTCCTGGAAACAATATTCCACTTAACCAGAAATCTCACAGTCTCATGGAATTTGTGCTATCTTCTAAGGTCTGCAAATATTTCACCTTTCATTCCCCATTTGCATGCATGAACAAAGATGAAAGTGTGGAAAAACTTTGAATTTAAGCCCATACTGACTTTACACAACCATCTACTAGCAGCAAACAACAAAAAGTATGGACTAAGAAGGCATCTACATAGCAAGAATTTTCACAAGTACAAAACAACATTTCTAAAATCTATCAAAGCAAGAATACAACTAACTAGAACAACAATACAAATCTAAGTAAAGCATCTAACAATGGAATTTGAATCAAGTAACATGTGAAAAACTCAAAAAATGCACCAAGTCAATGTATTTTCATTATAAATTTCTGCAGTATGTCTTTACAACAACTCAACTCTCTTTGCAGATGAGAGGAGACCCCTATTTATAGTGCCCAAAAGGTCAAATGAATGGCCAAGATTAATTCTCATTGTATGGCCAAGATTCATTACAAAATAGGGTTTCACCAACCTCCAATATATTACAATTTAAAATTATATTTTGTCTTTTCCCTGTTTTGTCATCTAGTGCCATTCACTATAGCAATTTTATCCTTTGTTGATTGCTCTTTTACTGTAGCTACTCCTAAGGAAACTCTTCATTGCCAATAGGGTTGTCCTCGTACTTCTTCGATGTTGTGTACTCCATGAATTTTAGAATGACTGGCTGGAGCTTGTCTACCTCAATGATCTCGTACTGCAGCATTTGGTAGCTCCATTCCTTTGTATTATCCTCAAGCTTTTTCCAGTCTTCATCGTACTTTGTACCTTGACCCCTGAACAACTCTGATTGGTCAAAGGCACAGCGAAAAAACTCATGAATTCCACTATTATTTCACTAGACATCCCCTCCTCCATCTTCTTCTGAAAGTAAGGTTTTACCTTTTCTGGATCCATCCATACTATGGGCATGTCATACTCTATCATCAGCTTAAGATAACGAGCACATTCTGCTCTAATTTCCTTGATCCATTCGATGTCTGGATCCATTTTACTCATTATCTATTCCAACCTTTCTTTCCTGTTGTCAAAATCTTGCCTCCACACATCCATTAACCAGTGGTCATCCCTTTTGAATGCAAGCTCCTTTTCCCATGCAGCCTTTGTTAACTGGAGGATGGCCTCGATCTTTGGATAGGTAGAGTTGTACATTATAGGGAATTCAGTGCAGAGCTTCCTCGTGCCTTCGAGAGACTGTTGTAGGTCCAAGAACTTGTTGGTTGTTCAAACAACCCGGCCAATTCCCATGTTCCCGACGTACAAGACCTGTCGAAATCAGCTCTTTATAGTCTTGTCCAATTTCTTTCTTCTCTCCAACTTGTGAATTTATTCTTTGGATAGCAGTTGGGGTGGAGCCGCAGATGTGGTGGGTAGGTCATCAATTGAGGACCACTGTTGGATTTAATCCGTCAAGGAAACCACCTATTCCTTGAGTTCATCCTTTGAAACTGTCCTACTTTATCAGGTGCACCATCATAGCCACTGATTCCTCAAGATGCCCCACCTTCTGCTCTCTGGTAGCAGTTCCTAAATCAAAGGTGGAGATGTTGTAGCTCACACCAGCCTGGCCTACCATAGGCATTGCTTTCTGCACAACTCAAGACCCAAAAGCATCCATTATTACCTTTGATCTGATCTTAGGCTTCTTCTCTTTTCTAGTTGTGATTTGTGCTCGGGCTAAGATAGCCTCCAACCTCGCTCTTGGGTCCTTCAACATAGTGGGTCTTCCTTTCAAGCTGTCTCTCCAAACACTCAGGCACGACAGACTTTTCCTTAGGTGATTCATGACCACCCTCACCCTTCTCAACCAAGACGTCTATTTCCTTATCTCCAGGGGCCCTTTCTTTCATTTTAGCAGCATCTCCTTCTTCTTCATCAGAGTCCTGGACGAACACAAGGTGCTTAATAGGAGGCTTGGTAGATAATTGAGGTCGGGGACTTTCTTCCTTTTCCATTTCCTTCCCCTTCTTTTCCTCAGTTCACTCAACTTCGTGCACGTGCTCCTTGGGCTGCTCAATTTTGAGGCTCTTGATAGCTTGAGCCTCACCCTCAGGTTTATCTTCTCCTGGATTGTCCTCTTGTTGTTGTCCTTCTTCTCCAAGAGGCGACCTTTCTGCCTCTTCTTTAGTACCCTTTGGCTATTGAGCCATTTCTTCCTCAAGGTCATCATCGAAGGCCTACACGATGACCCTACCATCAGCATCCTCCTCCTCATCTATGCTCTTGGAGGAGTCTATCCCTTCCTCCTCGTAGGCCACCCTATCGATTGTGCGGCGTTCATACTTTAGGCGCTCGTGATACTCTTCAGCTTCCTCCTCAAATGACTTTGAGTCTTCATGCTCCCCTCTCTCCCATTCCTCAGAAATCAACATGGTCACCTCCATCGCTGGTGGTCCTGTCGGAGGCTGCGAAGGTTTAGCGGTAGCGAGGACTTGTGCTAGGGCTGCTTGGAGAGTAGGGTCCATAAGGATCTGGGAGAGCTTAGAGGGGAGACTCTGCATATGCGTCGAGAGGGCCTCAGGTAGGGCGGAAATGGGTATTGGTGTCGCTATAGTAGCTAATGGGAGCGATGTGGTAGGTGACATTGCAGTGGAGAAAGGAGGAGTAGTTACGGTAGAGGAAGAATCAATTACTATTACCGACTCGGTCGAAGGTGAAGGGGAAAGATGGACAGAGATGTCCACCACTGGTGGGGATGTGCTAACCATGGCTAGGGAGGTAGATGATGGGGCAGTCGACAAAGGGAGAGCCAAAAGCAGCTTTAATTGGTCTACACCTTTTGCTTCTTCCTCCTAGATTATGGGTTGCTCCATGGTGCCCCCTATTTGCTTCAGCCTTTTGGAAGGTGAGTCGACTTTGTCCTTCCTTATGTAAACCTCGGGACCCAGAGACTGCTCCGTCTTTGTTTCCTTCCTCTTCCTAGATCTGGTGATAAGAGGGGACTTGGATGTCTCGCCCATCGAAGTTGTGGCAACAGCCTCCTCTATGGCACTTGGTTCACTTTTGAGCCCTTCATACGTCAAGATTACCCCCTGTTGTTTTAGTCGGGCTACCTATCCATCAACGCATTCCCTAGTACGGGCCAAGACTGGCTTGGTTATAATATTGAGGTAATCAACCTCCTGTTCATCCTAGTCTATTTTTGGTATCAGCAGGTTGGCGACTACGGGGTATCCGGGGTCCATTATAGTGCTTTCATCCTCCTCAACCTGATTGGGTATGGGAAATGGTTGCACCCTTCTTATGAAGCACACAGTCATTCGCATGTAATGCCTTGCATGCACTTCCTTGTCATCCTGACAATTAGCCCAAAAATCCTTGACATTATGCAAATGGGCGTATTCTGGCCCCAATGCTTTCCTTACATGCCCATACGAGTCCATCCGTGGGCAAGGAGTGTGCAATTGGAAGTGGTACTCCACTAGCTCCTTTTCTAAATTCCCAGTGCACTGGGAAGTTTGCAATTTGTACATACCCTGACCAAGGTTCAAGGGATAGGAGATTCCTACCAAGTGCTTGCCGCTAAAGATCGATTGTATGTGTTGGAGCTGCTAGGAAAGTTCCAATAGGACAATCCAATCATTGGGGTATCAGGGAAGTTTATTCGGCCTTTCTGTGAAACCTTGGGCGCAAATGTATCTGAACTTTGGATATTGAAGAAATAGGAAGGTGTATTGCTTCAAAAACACTCGCACACTATGAGAGACTCTCCTCTTAAAATCCCCTCCAAGCAGTCGGATGACGTGACCAATGAAGGTGTCATTTACTCTGCAATACTCTTTTTTGAAATTTTGGTACTAGAGCTAGGGGTACATGTCATAAACCTTCAGTCTTCGACCTTGCTCTTCATCGAGTGCCACAAACAACTCTTTGTACTACCTCTAGTCTGCCAAGGAGTAGGCAAGATATGAGTTCATGTAAAACTTGGAACTCTTCTTCACATCGACGAACTTCTCATGGAAGCAGTCGCTTATTATACCTCCCCAGTAGAATGAAGACTTTGTGGTGACGTCCTCATTCCCACGGAGGATCTATTCGACAAAGTATACCATCCACTCCTGAAAGAAGGCAGCAGTAGGAAGACCCATAACCCTACTTAGCATTGTGACTAAGTCATGGTAATCTTCATGGAAATCACTATGGAAGAGTTCGTGAGGAACCTTCGCAGGGCTACCCCGTTTTTCTTTAAGCCAATGTTGATTTATTAACTTTTTGCTGCCTGGCATTCTTCTATGGTAGGCGTTTCCATTTCTTGAAAAGTGGGAATATGGAAGGTCTTTGTGATGCCTTCAGCTAACATATCTGCTAGAATATTACCATCCCTGTCAACAATTGTCCTTGTATCTTGTTGATATTCCTACCTACAAGCCATGACTAGCTCAGGGGCAATGAGAGATGGGGGAAAGTCCGCAACTTTTGTGATTCTGCTTTGTCTAATCAACCTTGCATTCTTGGTTGTCGTGTTGATTCTAACCCTTAGTGTAAACTCATCAATATCAACTTGGTCGATATTGGTGTTTGTTATTTCTTTCTAGTCCGTGGTGATTTTTGATCATAGAGGTTCACCCTGGAACTGGAACTTCATTTGGTCCTTGTCCTCTTTTCTGCGGGGAGTTTTGCCCGATTTCTTTCCTTTGTCTTTTTTCGCGACTGCCCCGAGGGTCCTGCAGTTGATTCCATATATCCTATGAGCAAAGACATAGTCAGGGCAACTGATCATGAAAGCTTTGACGTTAGCTGAAATTCCATAGATGAAATTAACTTTAGACATTTTATCATTCATAAAATCATACATTTTCTTCTAGATGTTATTTAGTCTTTTAATTGAGGACTTTCGGACAATCCAGGCCTGGATGGCTGAACTTCCCTACCAAGAATGTTGTCTTGGAAGGGAAAATGGGGTAGAGCAATCTAGGAGACTTCTCTTGACCGAATTTCAATGGTTCAAAAGGATCGTAGCAAAGAGGGCTGAATTTGAGCACATGGGTCGAGATAAGATTTCAAATTTGAAGTCATTTGGATCGATTTAGGAGCATTTGGAGGTACAAGGGTAGAAAGCCGTCCAAAGTTGGCTGCTTGAAACGGCCGGGTAGAAACAGCATTCCAGGGACAGAACTTTGGGGTCCAGGACCTAGCGGGTCCAAGGGCAGCCGGTAATTTTCAGTTATCAAAGCGCTCAGGAATTAGGGGTCAGTAAGCCATTAGGCTTTCGCTGTTTAGGATGGCAATCATCGGACGGAAGTTCGGAGGGGGTGGCCCGGTGGACCGAATTGGGCACTAAGGTTGGACATCAAATTTTCATGTTGAGTTTCCACAATGAGCAGGGAGGCAGAGCCCGAATCTCAGAAGGGCGAGCACGATTTTCTCTTTTAGAACGATGGAGATGGGACGGAGTCCCGGACGGTGGAGCCCGGTGTGGTTGAGGATGCCGAAGTCTGATGTTAGGAACCATCATGGTAAAAAGGGAGGCTAGGACCCAGGAAGCAGGAGGATGTTGCGCGTTCACAGTTCAGAATGACAGACTCCTCCGAAGTCCATGAATGGAAGTCCGCGGACAGGGACCCGGGTTCATGATAGGTGGGCGGTTTGTGGCAAGTGCCCAGCAGTGAATTGCAAGGCGAACTCTGAGTTTTAGGCAGACAGGGACTTTCTACCATTAGGAACAACGGGAGCTCGGTAGAATCTCGGACACGGAAGTCCAGGGTCACGGCCTCAAGAGGCCTCAATGGAGGTCATTTTCAAAACTTAAGTTTTGCGAAGCCAGACCGCGAACCACCAGCGGAGATCCAATGGTCCGGGCCCAAGCAATGGTGCAACCGTTTGAAAATTATGGTTATTTTGTTAAGTCCCTGTTGGCGAAGGAAGAGTACAAGCCCGGAAAAGGCAAATGCCCTTGTACGAAGAACAGCTGCGCGGGGGCTAAGTTCCGGATTGATCCCATGGGGTATGGGAAGATTTCTAACATATTATACCTCATGGATTTTGTGCGTTGACCTATGTTTTATCTTTTAAATGTATTTTAACATGGGTTGTTTGTCACTTTAGGTTTTAAAATCAATAAAAATTGCTCAAGAGGGAAAACGGTAAACCTACCTCAGACACCTGATGTGGCAAGGCGTGAAATCCACTCACGATCAGCAAGTGATGGCAACAGGTGTGAGGGCAACAATTGACGAAGACAGGGATCCTCTCTAGCAAGCACTTTGACCTCTCTCTGCAAACTAACAAGTGAGAATGACAAGTTGCTCAAGATATTTATACTCCCACTGCCATTAATGGCCTCATTAAATGCAAGTATAACATAGTAGACGGTTGGTGAATTTCAATTCACAGACGGCGGTAGGAGGTCCGAGGTCTGGGAGGACTCAAGATGATGGCCGTTTGGAATTCATTTTTCATACCGACGACTAAGAGGATCCTGGGACTCGGAGGGCAGAATGCCGCCGCAAGTTCGCCATTTGGAAAATTATGTTCATAAATCATTGGCGACGAAAGGGAAGTTGAGGCCCAGAGGGTAGAGATCCGTCATTAATTTTCCACCGAGAACTGTGAAGTCTGCACGAAGTTTTGGGTGAGGAAGTCTGATGGTTTGGGCCTAGAAGGGGAGAAGCAGCCAAGAAAATTTTGTGATTTTGAGCATACGAAAAACTGAGAGTCGGGACCCGGGGCCCAGGAAGGCGAAAGCCATCCGCCATTCAGGACGATGGACACGAAGGGGAAGCTTGGCCAGGGAAACCCGGCGGGGCAGGTCCGACAGGCCACAAGGCCGCTAGCAGAGGCAAACTACCAAGGGGACCCCACAAGGCACCAGAACTTGACAAAATTGAAGGGGTGAAACATGGTCAACTTAAGATGAGACTTCGAAGGTATGTTGACCACCTAGGACACCAAAATAGGGAACACAAAATGAGGCGGCAACAAAAATGACCCAGCAAGGTGAAAGAAAGAGGGTCCCCATTCCAAACGAGGCGTGTGTGCGGAGGGCACAATAGGAGGTAGATTGGTCAGTTGGCTACTCCTCTAAGAATTTGATATTACTATAATGGAAAAACCTGGTAAAGCTAATGTAGTAGCAGATTTTTTATCTAGACTACCAACACAATCAGCTAAAGGAGTGGTGGATGATTCATTTTCAAATGAACACTTATTTTCTCTAAAATGTACACATTCCATGGTATGTTGATATTTCCAATTATTTAGTAACAGGGAAAATTCCATCCCACTTTTCTCTTAGGGAGAAGAGACAACTCATACACAAACATTTTCCATATTCTTGGATATCAAGTTTTTTGTTTTATACTGGCATAGACAAAATCATGAGAAGATGCATAGGGAAGATAAAATATTTGATAATATGAGAGCATGTCATGATGAGCCATGTGGAGGTCATTTTGCAGAAAAAAGAACATTTAAGATCCTCACAACTGGCTATTATTGGCTAACTTTGCACAAAGATTTTGTTAAATACACAAGGAGTTGTGATAGCTATCAAAGAATGGGTAAACCAACTAGGAGTGATGAAATTCCATTACAACATCATTTGACATTAGCTCCTTTTGATAAATGGGGTCTAGAATTTATTAGACAAATCTCACCTGCTTCCAATGACAAGGAATACATTCTTGTTTGCAATGATTACTTGACCAAGTGGGTAGAAGTAAAAGCCTTACAATTTGCCAGAGATGGTAATGTGGCTAAATTTTTATATGAAGATATATTTACTAGGTATGGAGTATCTAGAGAAATAGTCACTGATCAAGGACCACAATTTACTTCTAACCTAATTACCAAACTAGTTGAAGAATACCAAATTAGACATAAGAAGTCAACACCTTAGCACACTTAGGCTAATGGTCAGGTGGAAGTCACTAAAAGGGAGATTAAAAGTATTCTCACCAAAACAATGTAGCTCCATAGGAGAGATTGAGTTGCAAGATTACCTAAAGTAATATCGGCATACAAGACTACCTAGAAAACCACCACTGACTTTACACCTTATGAATTAATATATGGTAAGACAGCAGTCCTCCCTATTAAGTTTGAATATAAAACACTAAGGACAACAATAGAATTGGAAATGGACCTGACAAAGGCTCAAAAGGAAAGGTTGCATACTCAAAATGGATTGGATGAAATAAGGATGAAAGCAATCCATCACATGATGTAGTACAACAACAAAGGATGAAGTGGCATGATCAGTATATTAAAATAAAGGAGTTCACTGTAGGGGACTGAGCATTTTTATATGATTCAAGGTATAAAGACTTCAAGGGGAAACTCCAATCCAGGTGGTTGGGCCCCTATGAAATCATTCAAGTTTACCCTAATGGGTAAGTAAAACTGAATACAATAGATGCAATCAAATTTTCACTTCTTGTAAATGGCCATAGATTGAAGCTATATAAGAAGCCATTATAGAAAGATGATTTCATATTCTCCATATTTCAACAATATGGTGCTCGTATGAACCAAATATAGAAACTGACACACAAAGTGACATTTTAGCAACACATGATATACCAAGCACTTCTAGTGACCCAAAGATTGAGCTACATAGCTCAGTCCCTGAGATCACTCAGGATTAATTTCCCATTTTTATCTTACAAGCACACACTGCACATTACGATGGTTTTCAATTTTTTTCCAAAGGGACCTATTTTTAAACATTCACAGAGGGTCCTAATGTTGTAAGAACCTATATCTTGATAGCTGTTAGCATTAAGAACGGACCTTGACACTCTAGGTACTCATAGCAAAGTCTAATAGCAAAAAACAAAATTTCAAATTAATTGATGTCATATTTACTACAAGTTCACACACATTCATTTCAAAATACCCACATGTAATATCCATCTTTTCACAATAGGTACCTGCAACATGATTCTTTTGTTTCCAATTTGCATTTCAAATATTCGAGTTGTCACATCGCCAGCGCATATCCGTAATAACCATCCCATCAATTACACCTACCACCCCATAATTCATTAGCTTGCAGTTATTTTTCGTCACATCAAATCAAAAACAAGATAGATTCTTTTCAATTTACATGCGCGGCGCATAGTTATCTCTTCTGACCGATACTTTAGGTATGCTATCATGATTATTCTAGTCTTCTTTAAACTTTCATTATGTATGTCATATTAATTCATGCATGTGAACTATTCATAACATTCATTTCCATCATTTCATATCTTAACCACCTTCCAATCCCAAACATGAAGTGAGGTCACTTTAGTAATTAAGTTGGGGGAAGGGTACACTTAGTCTTTTTGTCAGTCTGTTCGAAATCTGCCATCTAAATTAAATTCAATAGATAAAAATGGCATGCAACCCTTCTAATTATATCTCATTTTTTTTGCCATTTCCAATCACTAAATTTCAAACCCTGAAAACTTGAGCTTAGTCCAAACCATAGTTGAACTTAGAACCTATTCATGAGCTCAAATTAAGCTAGTACTGAGAAGGGAAAGCTCTAGTTTCTGGGTTGGTAGCAAAATATGCGAGGAAACCGAAGGAAAGTGAAGGTTTTTAAAGGTGGTAGAGTAGATTGAACTGAATTTCCAAAGTTGAATTGAACACATTGAGCAAAGAAGTAAGCGAGAATGGGAGTCGATGTCATCTAAAGGGAACTAGCAACTCATAAGCAGATTCTAGAGGATGCAATGGTTCTACCCATTTGCACTAGGGTTGGTTGGCTTGACCATTTTATGAAATTAACAGAATTCAATAATGATGTGTTGAGAAGGTTTGTAGGTACGCTTGAATATGATGAAGCCATGGTGAAGGGATTGTTTATAGATGCGTTTGAAACTGTCATTGCACAAGTCACTAGGTTACCAAGAACTAGGGAAAAATTTCCAGTACAAGTTGATGTAGTTGCAGATAGGGAAGAATTTTGTGAGCAAGGAGAGGAATTAGACTCATCATCACAATGTATGAAGAGACTTTCTCCTCCTTGGTTATGGGTGAATTGTGCTTCTTACATTGTTAGATATATGAGTTGTGATGGTAGGAAGAATCTTTTGTATGCAGTTCATTTCAAATTACTTAGTCACCTCAGGCATAATAACTTAGTGAATGTACCAAACTTTCTTTACAATTTATTGAAATGGATGGCATCAAAATACCAAAGAAAACAAAGTGATACTTCTCTATCTCATGACTATTTAATTGCTTCACTAATAAAGAGAATTTTAAGGATTCAGTACCCACAAGTGAATTAGGAGGATTTTAAGGAATGTACAAATATTAACAGTTTGTTGGATGCACCTGTGGCACCTGAGAATGAAGAACCCCAAAATGAACTTGTCAAGGAAATCCCTCACATCTCATTTCTGGCTTCACCTACCCGTAGCCAAGGTGAGCATGAGGAACCTAATGAGTTGGAGTCTAGGTCTCTTGTAATAGAGGAAATTTCATCTTCAAAAACACAAAGGACTAAGAGTAGAAGTAGTGCATCTATGTCCTCTAAACCCTCTAAAACAAAAGAGAAGAAGAAGGATACTCTAAAGAAGAAAGAGGATGTCTTGAAGAAGAAGAAGAAGAAGAAGAAAGGTGTTCAAAAGGAAAAGAAGGTTGAGGAAGAAATACTCACACCTAGATGTTCAGGTAGATTAACAAGATAGGGTGCCATGAGACGAAACATAGAAAACCTAAAGAAGAAGACAAGAACAAGGAACAACAACAGGAAGATGTCACATTAGTGAAAATAGATTCTCAAGAAAAGGGAAGTACCCCTAGTAATGTGAATATACCATTGAAAAGGAAAAGTTATGTACTCAAAACTTCTAATTCACAATTAGAAGATATATTTACTACTAAGAAAACACATAGGGAAACCCTGGACAATCCCATTCATGGAGACTATAAAGGGGAAGGTAATGAGTAGTTTGTAGAAACAAAGTAGATGTACATTGAGGAAAGGGATGTTAGGAAGGAGCTCCAAGAGGCATTGGATAGGATTAAACACTTGGAGGAATTGGCACAAAGATATGAACAAAAGGACAAGGACACAGAAACAAAGATGAAGGAAATGGAGGAGAAATTACAAATGTATGGCCACAAAACTAAGCTTGATTTTTTGGCACAGTTGGTTGTCATTAAGATAGGGGATAGAGAATTAGCAGTGCCAAATGAGAAACCCCCTCCTATCAAAACTCCTAACTACCATACAACCTTGTCACTTGGCCATAAATTATGGAAGGTAACTATTGAGTTTGTATAGGAAAAGGAAAAATGGAAGAAGACAAATCTTGATTGAAGAACATGCAAAGGAACTAGAAAAGAGAGACATGGAGTTGAGAAAATCATCAATTAGGTTGGAGGAAATAGCAGATAAGGTTGCACAAGTCATCAAATGCATAACACCACCAAGGACATACACATTGTTTCTATAGGAAAGATTTCTATGTTTTCAATTTAGCAGATTAATTAGTAAACAGTCAATTGGTATGAGTAGAACATTTGAGTTTCTTCATGCTTTTGCTAATTCCACACCTAAGGGTCAAGATCAGTTGTGTCAATTTTATTTACACAATTATGTAGTTCCATATGAAACAGAATGGAACCCTCTAGTTTTTGTAGGGGGTCTTCATATAAGAGCACTTGCATCCTATTATAGAAATGAACAAATCAAGGGTGAGATAATGGAAGAGTATGAGGAAAAATAGAAATCAATTGCACTTCCCATCAGGAAGGAAGCTAAAAACCCTATTGCAGTCATTGATGAATGGTTGAAACTTATTGATGATAAGGATGTGGGAAAGAAAATCATGAAACTCAAGAAAGAAAATTATGAAAGAATGCAAATGTTAGCTATAGGTTTGGGACAACAGTGTTACAAACATGTAAAAAATAGATGGAACAACTCTTGAATTACAAAAAAAGGAACCACATTCAATTATAATTTTACTGCCATGCTTCAAAGGGTACACAGGTACATAGCAACTAGTGTCAACAAATGGATTTATTGGGTGCTTATTACCTTCTATCCACCTATCCTCCTCTATCCAATTCCATATTGGACTGGGGAGAAAGATGAAGAATGTGAGAAAGTTGGAATTGTCAAAATGAAGCAACTTGCAGCTTATCAAGGTTTTTATTTGAAATGGGTTCAGGGAGTTAATGTTGTCATGGTCTTGAGGCAGATTACTTTGCAGTACAATCAGAACCCCTAGTGTTTTGTTTGGGGACAAGCAAAAGGCTAGTTGGGGGGAGTGATGGGTCCAGATATTAGCTTATTTTTTGATACTTTCATACATACTTAGAGACACTTTTAGATATACTTTCCAAACAATGCTTCCATATTATACTATCTTTTTTATACTTGTTATGCAAACTTGGACCTAAAATATAATGATGGAAATATAGTTATGATATGATAGTATTGCATGGTTTTTATGTAGATATGTATAAAATGTGGATGGAATTCTATGCTTTAATTGTGATAGTTAGTCTTGTGTACATGCTTTGTGGAATTAACCTTTTTGCAGCCAAAGAGGAACTATAGCACGTAGCAATTGTAGCATGAACCTGCAACAAAAGGAAGACTGGGAAAACAAAACAGGGGAATTCCAGATTTAGCTGAATGTGATGATTACTAATTAAAGGCACCAGATGGAGGTTGAACGTGCATCATTATGACAAACTAATAAGCATTGGAAAATGACTCCTTTATTGACAGGACTTTGATAAATGTCTGTATGTTCACATGCAAGTCTATTTTGCAAAGTTTTAGTCCTATTAGGATTCTTCTTTCTTTTTTCAGTTCTAAGTTGAACAATTTAGTCTTAAGTATATGTCCTGATATTTAGGAGTGAAATTAATGATTACGGTTAGTTGTTATTTTGAATAAGATTCCCTCAACCTTGTATATAGTTGATGGTTGAATCCGTAGATAAGTTAGTTGGTTTTCAATCTTTTCATTATCACTTATTTTCAGTTTCAAGACATGATAGATATTCAAAATGATTGAATACAATCATTGCGAAGATCTTATGCAATTTTTCATGATATGCAATGAATAAAGTCAATTTTACTGAATGTGTGGAATCTATTAGTTAGATTTGGGTTTTAGTTAAGTGAGAACAACCACTTGAGCAAGCCACTCAAGGTACTATTCTTCACTTAATTTTCTAGTCATTTATTTATGTTTAGTAGTTGTTTCTCATTTATCATTACTTCATGAACTTTATGCAAGTTAAATTAGAATCTCATACTTTGCTTATTGTTAATGAATGTTCATGAACATGCATAGAATGGCTAACCAGTAGTACTCCAAAGGTTAATATAGTTGAGTCATTAGTTTTTATCAGTTTTGAGTTAATATAATAATGTTTAATTAGCAATAGTTCAGTTACAGTCTAAGTTGTAGGTACCCGTAGCCACTAGTTCTGATTTATGTTTTTCACTATTTTAAAATTTTATGAATTTTTAGCAAGTATAATAACCTAAATAGGATAGCTTAGGTAGTTTTGAGTCTCTGAAGGCATATACAATGTTGCACCATCACAAGTTTACAAACCCTAGGTTGACATTTTTAATGTAGTCTTTGTAATGTTGAGTGAATTGTTTAGTCAAATGAACCTATGAATTGTGTAGACCCTACCAAGTTTACAACACATTAGCTTAGACTCTACACCAAGGATAGGGCAATGGAAATCTTTCACAAACTTGGCATGATCATGATGGTGATAGGTGGTAGCAAAGACAACATTACTCAACTATTGAACAATTTCTTTGAGGAGTTCAATGATTAGCCCCAGTTTTTAGAGTACTTCAAGAAGACATGGTAAGAAGGAGATGGTTGAATTAGTGAGTTGACAATTTCTATCACCTTGTTTGATTCTCACCATTCATATTCTTTGGTGTTTCCTCTAATATGTTGTGGTTTATTTTACTCTTGCTTTTTTTGTAGCCATGTGGGTGAAATATTGTAGACTATTCCCACATACCAACTAGGATACAAATGTTGCCATCGAGTTGTTGGTGTAATTAATTATTAATTAAACTTTGCATAAGTTTACTTAGGTAATTATTTAATTCCTAGGTTAATTAGTTGTCATCCTTATCTTGTTGAGCTATCTTGTTGCTCAAGATAAGTTTAGGGTTATGCATATATTTGATTTTATAAAGCAAATCATTATCATGTAATTATGGAATTCTCAAAAAATATTATGTTGCACATTCTTTTGCAACCTCTCTGCTTTTTCTGATTTTCTCTTCTATGGAAGGTCTTTTCAGTTTGCAAATTTGATCTTGGTTTCTAACACGAGTTATACTATTGCACATTAAAAAATTGATACTTATGTGATCGACAAAAAAATGCATACTTGCGAATGGACATTTTGTATTACACACTTGTGTATAGAATGGAACCATTCTTTAGGAAAAAGAAAAAGTTGCAAGATCATGGTTTTTTGACTAAATATAAGATTCAAAATATTGTAGCTATTTTTGAGAGGGTGAAGGCAGTTTGGATGATGATTGTGTTCTAGATGAAACCCATCCTGAATGGCACTAGGTGAAAATTCAAAGTAGGTGCGACCACTACCTGGTTCAAAAATTTGGTGACCACCTTTTTATTTTTGAGTGTCCTTGGAGTTTGCAGGGGAACACTTGCAAACATGTCCTTAAGGTTTTGGAATTGATTAACAAATCATCTGGCACTAAAGGGATGGTCTACGATAAGTGAATTTCAATTTGAAGTGTGTTACTTTATGGGAGATAATTGTGTTTTGTATTTTCTACCGCCTAATACAAGTTTCTTGTGTGTTGTCATTTAGATAATGGATGTGAAGCCATTGATAGAGGGATAGATTTGAATGACACATTGCCATAGGGGGCATCCAAGAAAACAGTCCTTATGTTCTCACCCCTACACAAGCTCCTTTTGTCAGTGACGAACATGATGTACATTTGAAAAAAATGTGTATTTGGAATGACACAAATCAAATCTTGAAGTGATGCGTACACTAATCCAATGTCTACAACAATTACAGAGTCATATGCATAGTGTTTCAAGAGAATTCTACAAGATAATCAGCAATCAAATGCATTACTGTTTAAATTCATTCAAGATCTTGATGCTACTCCAACTAGCATTCTTTGCATGCATCCATGGTTTAGTGCAAATAGGGATCATCCTCAATGTGCAACCAACCGTAGGGAGTGTACTATACAACAGTTAGATCATCGAACTCCTGTGTGTGACTCCTTTCCCTTGTCCATGAACAATAGCATTAATATGAATGTCAATATACGATGCGACATGTCAAGTGCACCTACTATGGATGCGCCAGAGGATATGACATCTAATACGGGTGAGTATGAGAAAGCCCATTTCAATTTATATATTGTAATTTAGGAATGGTATTGCAGATTCCTTTTCCCATTAACTAACTTCTACCACCTCATAAACTTTTTGAATTTTTTTGGTCTTTTTTGTTCTCTTCAACATTCGAATGTGTGGAAAGGATTCCTCATTAGCGACTGTCTTCTGTGAGTGTAAACCCAATGGAAGGTATGCTTCTAATTTAACAACTACACATAGGTAAGTCCATTTTTTGGTAGGACATTATGCAATAGCGTGCTTTGATATAAAATTTTGACTACAATGACAGGCTAATGTTGGCCAATGTGCATTCACTCTGGTGCTTTTTGAAGAGTTACTGAGGAGTGCAGAAGCATACATTAGTGAACCCCCATCTATAAGTAAGCCTGCCTTCCTTTAAATGATGTGTTTTGGAATATCTTATAGATGACTATTTTAAGATGATTCTTGTAACAAGTTATTTAAAAAACTTGTCTACATTTTCAGATATAACTTTTATGTCTCCATTTGACTGATTCTATTTTTCTAAACTTAGATCTGATTTTTCCTTTTTGTTATCATCTATTTGTAGTTGTGTTTGTTCCATGGAATTCTTATGTTCAATAATCCTTGAATTCATTTGGTCAAGTGCACTTATAGCATCATCTCTCACTTTCTTTCCCTACACAAATTCATATGCAATACAAAACCTCTTTAGTTTATCCACTTCTATATTTCCAATTTCCCATTCCATAGACTACACAGGAACCTTCCTCAACTTCTCAAGATCACAAAGGATCCCTTCAGCCAACAAATTATCTATCTCACTCACTGTGCTAAGCTTCTTTTCAAGTTTTTTTACAACTACTTCCTTTTTTCATTTCATACACTCTAACCTATTTGTTATTTTCTTCCAACTTATTTTTCATATCTTTTACTTTAAGATTTTTTGGTCCCTCATTGGCCCTTAGGATAGCAACATCCATTTTTTGGATAGAGTATTCAATTTCTTCAATAGTGTTATGTAGCTTTACAGGTGCTTTTGGTCAACATTGAGAGTGTCTTTCTAATTAAAGAATGCAGTTGTATCTTCTAAAAAAAATGTTCACACAAGTTGTCTACAATTTTCACATCGATATTTCATGTCTCCACCCAACTAATTATGTTTTTCTATACTAACATCTATATGACATTGGACAATTTTCACTCAATACATTTTATGTGTTATTTAATTTTGCTTGGTCAAAGCTCAACTTCTCAAGAACAAGTAGAGTCTCTTAATCTAATACATGTAACTTATACATGCACCACATTTGTTTGTTTGAGAAAAAAATTCATTTCAATTTCTCTGTATGATTGACAAAAAAATACGCAAAAATATTGGCAAGGTGGAAAACATAGTGGGTTTTGTGTTATTTAATTCTACTTGGTCAAATCTCAACTTCTCAAGAACATGTAGAATCTCTTACTCTAATACATGTACCTTGGACATGCACCACATCTATTTGTTTCAATGAAAATTGCATTTTTATTTCTTCATATGATTAACAAAAAAAATGCACAACATATTGCCAAGGTGGAAAACACAGTGGGTTTTGTGTTATTTGATTTTTCTTGATCAAAGCTCAACTTCTTAAGAACAAGTAGAATCTCTCAAGTCAATACATGTACTTTCAATATGTACCACATTTGTTTATTTGAGAAAAAATCACATTTCAATTTCTTCATATGATTAACAAAAAAATGCACAAAAATATTGATAGGGTGTAAAACACAGTGGGTTCTATGTTATTTAATTATTATTGGTCAAAGCTCAAATTCTCAAGAACAAGTAGAATCTCTTAATTCAATACATTTACCTTGAACATGACCCACATCTGTTTGTTTGAGCAAAAATTACATTTCAATTTCTTTATATGATTGACAAAAAAAATGCACAAAAATGTTGGCAGAATGGAAAACACGATGGGTTATGTGTTATTTATTTTTGTTTGTTCTAATTCAGCTTTGTATGGTCATGATGTGAAATATAATAAAAAAAATTATGTAGGTATACAAGATTTCACATAATGCACATACATGGGTCTCTAGTTGGTTGATCAACTACCACCAGAATCTTCCATGTAATGTTCTCACTCGTCTCCCATACAAGTTGAGGGAGAAATGTTAAGGAGAATTGAAACACATGGTCCAAAGTGCAATGACATCAAATATAATAATTTTTCTCATTACTTTAGCTACCTCTATGATTTATGGGTGAAAATGAGCTCGAATGTTAAATATCATAATCTACAAATAGAGATTGTAGTTTTGTGACTGGCCATTTCATCTTTACAAAGAGCTTCGAGACCTTTTCCTAGCTAGATGCATTTGGAAGGTATCCATTAAACCAATAGTAATTATCGATAAGCATAGTCTTCCTAACAAGCCAAGCATGAAATTCACGAGATTCCTTAAGGGGGAATCTCGAATTAGTTCTCACATGGGTCCTACTAAGGAATGGTTGCTTGTTGTCTTCAAATTGAACTACACCATCAAATTCGAGGTGCACTGTGTGATAACATCATTCAGGTTGTTGCATGCAAATTATGGGATACTTACATTGTATGTAGTCAATTCTAACTTGACAATAAAAGTGCAAAAAATTCTTCCTGATAGTGACAATGCAGAAATGTTGAAAGGAAGCCAGGTGAGCGGATACAACTTCCTACACTAATCTAATCAAGAGAGAGTTACAAAAAATTAAGTTTTTAACACCTCTAACAGTTACAACTAGAGAAGCACATAGAGAATAATGGAAATAGAACAGTAAAAATGCATGAAAATAGTGACACCAAATATACTATGGAGAAAACCCTTTCGGGTAAAAAACCCCACCCTCCAAAAGCACAATACTATCTTTATTATTTCAAATAGGAGTTACAACATATCACCAAGTGCAAAGCTTCTTCAACAAGTGTTTCAAGACGAACACATGTTCTGGAGTGATACTAGCAGCACTTCGTTACTTGCAAAAAAACTATGCATTTTACAACTCAAGGAACTCAATAAATAGAGTGTTACAAGCTTCAAGAAGCATCTAGAAGGTGAGGGGCATCCAAATCCAAAAGGCACAACTTTCAAAACCTTAGACATGCTTTTGGACACATGTTCAATATTCCCTTACACCCCTTACACTTGTCAAACATACATATATTCTTCTTCCAAACTTGGACACCTAGAATATGCTAAAAATAGCTTATGATAAATGCCTTACACATCTTACAACTATCATAGAATTTTTCATAGTTGATGGCACTTACAGCTTGTAAAAGAATCTGTCATAACTAGTTAAAAATAGTTGATTCTCTTACATCTTGTCATAACCCAACTTGGGCACCAACTTTCACCCATTTATTCAACGATGCCTTATGACATGTTATAGAATATGTCATATGTCATAGATTCCAAAGTGGGATGCCTATGTCCACTTGGCATGATGATGTGTCATCTAGTCACCTCCAACGAGGATGTCACCCAGTCGATGGGTCCCAATTTGTGACATGACAACATAGGCATTTAAATAATACAAATAAATACATTAAATTACATTAAATAAATCAATGTTAGGACTCTAAGGTTGTGACACCTTAATCCCTAAATTGTCCCACTTGTCAAAGACCTGTCAAGAGTCATATGAAAATAATCTACTCAGGGCCCCAAGGCCCATGGAATCAAAACACCATCTAAACTTCTCTATGATCACTGGTTTTGTCAATGCATTTGTAACATTCACCAAAGTGTCAACCTTCTCCAGGTTCACCTTTCCATCTTCTACCATATCATGAACAAAATGATATTGTACATCAATGTGCTTTGTTTTGGCACGGAAGGTAGGATTCTTTGCTAAAAAAATTGCACTTTGACTGTCACAACAAATAGTAATATATCCTACATCCAAATCAATATCAGAACATAACTTCTTAAGCCAAATGGCTTCCTTACATGCATGAGTGGTTGCCATATACTCTTCCTTTGTTGTTGACAATGTGACTACAGCTTGTCGCTTACTCATCCAACTGATAGCACCACCAAACATCATAAACACATAACCACTAGTGCATCTTCTGTTGTCAATGTCACATGCCCAGTCTGAATCCACATATCCTCAAATGCTCATAGAATGTTGAGGTCTAGCAGGATAACCATGAAAACACAAGGCTTACTCAGAAGTGCCCCATAAATATCTGAACACCCTCTTAACCGCATCCCAATGCACTCATCCAAGATTATCCATGAAATGACTAAGGACTCCCACTACTTGGGCAATGTCTATTCTCATACACACCATCGCATACATCAAACTTCTAACTGCACTTGTATATGGTACTCTAGTCATGTCCTCCATCTCAATAGGAGATTTTGGACAATCATTCACAAAAAGCTTTGTCCCTTGCATCACAAGAACAACTAACTTTCTACAATCTACCATGTTGAATCTCTCCAACACAGAGTTCACATACTTGCTCTAGCTTAACCAAAGCTTTTTGTTAGCTTTGTCTCTCATGATTTCCATTCCCAGAATTTACCTAGCTTCACTTGGGTCTTTCAACTCAAACTGTGCTGACAACTGAAACTTCAAATTTTAAATCATACTTTTACCATTCGCAATAAACAACATATCATCTACGTGTAGAAAAATAATGAGAATGTGACGATTATCAATTTTAAAGTATACACAATGGTCAAATTTAGATCTTTGCAATCCCGATGACAACACATAGTATTGAACTTCTAATACCACATTCTAGGAGACTATTTCAAACCATAAAGAGACTTCTTTAGTTTGCAAACCAAATTTTATTTACCTTTTTCAATGAAATGATTTGGTTGTGACATGTAAATTTATTCCTCCAAATCACAATGAAGGAACAATGTCTTCACATCCATCTATTCCACTTCTAAGTCATATGTTGTTGCAAGTGACAACAGAAATTGGATAGATGCTAGCTTCGCTATAGGAGGGAATATCTCTCCATAATCAATTCCCTCCACTTGGGAATACCCCTTAGCAACCAACTGTGCCTTATAATTCTCAACACTACCATCAGGACAACACTTTTTCTTGAAAACCCATTTATAACCAACAGGTTTACATCCAACAGGTAAAGGAACCAAATCCCAAGTCTTGTTTTTCTTTAAAGAAGCCATTTCTTCATCCATGGCTTGCATCTAGGAATCTAAGTCATCCATACCCATAGCCTCTCTAACCATCCTAGGCTCATCAGTATTAGTAATCAAGGAAAATATGCAATTGGAATCCAATAATGAATATCCAAACCTTTCTGATTGCCACCTAACTTGTGCAGACCTCCTTAAAGGCTGAGGTTGAGGTTCTCCTTCTTCAAAACTTTCAAAGCTACTTGAGCTTTCCTCATCATTAGGTCCAATAGGAGTACTTGGTTCTTCTTTCTTCGAAGTAGATGGAATCTAAACCACTTCCTTCTTCTATTTCTCCTCTTTCTCTAGATCCCAAAGCTTGTACCCTTTCACACCGACACCATAGCCAATAAAGATGCACTTAACAACTTTGTTCTCCAACTTAGACCTCTTCTAAATTGGAACATGAGCATAAGCTTGACAACCAAATACTCTGAGATGTCTCATCGAAGGCTTCTTACCAAACCACGCCTCCATGGGTGTCTTACCAACAAGCGCATTGATCAAATAACATGCAATGGCTATCTCTTTAGCCCAAATTTCTGCTCAAGACCAGCACCACTCAATATACTCCTAGCCCTCTCCGTCAACATTCTATTCATTCTCTCTGCAACTCCATTTTGTTGTGGAGTGTAGGGATTTGTCTTATGTCTCTCAATCTTGTGCTCTTTATAGAACTTTTCAAATTCTATGGAACAAAAGTCACCACCATTATCAATTCTCAAACACTTAATCTTTTTGCTAGTCTGATTTTCTACCAAGGCCTTAAACTCCTTAAACTAACTAAATACTTTAGCTTTACTTCTGAGTAAATAAACAAATGTCCTTCTACTACAATAATTTATGAAAGAAACAAGATATATAGATTTTGATAACGAAGGAGAATTTACAAGACCAAAAACATTTGAATGGACATAGTCCAACACCCCAAAAGACTTATGAGAACTAGACTAGAAAGAAACATAGTGTTGTTTTCCATATACATAATGTTCACAAAATTCAAAATCGAGATTACAATCACCAAGGCCTTCAACAAGGCTCTTATTTTTCAAGGTTCTAAGACCCTTCTCACCAATGTGACCAAGTCGGTTGTGCCATGACATTGTCTTCTCTGCAGGAAGCTCCATTTCCATGGAATGAGCACCCTTAGGTAGCCAAAATGCACGACCATCGGATGTAGTTGCAACACACTTCTCTACACAATATAATGGTGAGGATGAATAATCCAAAGGTATCTTCTTTAGTACAATAGAAGAAATATTGAACTGTATAGTGCATGCATCAAGCTGAAATAGAGTGCCAATACGAACTCCCTTAGCCAACGCCATAGCTCCTCTAGCCATCTTGCATCCTCCACCAAAGAAAACAACTTGCACTCCTAAATCATTTAATTTACTTACAAAAATCAGGTTTTGTGCCAAACTCGAGATATGCAAGACACCATCAATCCCCTTCACTGTTCCATCAGGAAATCTAATTTTGACTCTTCCACAACCAACAATCTTCAGGTGAGATTCATCACCCAAGTACACCTCTCCACCATATATGTGTGTATGTCCAATTTCAATGGATTTATGATGTCATTAGTGATTTCCTCACACTCAATGGCACGTGTTATATTTACATTTTTTGGAACTTTTATGGACAGTAAATACATAACTAGTTATGTTTACCATAACGAATATGATTTGTAGTTTTTTGTAATGATTAGTTATCTATTACATATGATGTTTTAGTTTTTTGTAGATGGATAAATAACTACACTTGTTTCATATGATATTTGTTTTGTTTGTTTATGTCCAAGTCAAATTCCTTTATTATTAAAATATCTTGTTTCCCTTGGTATGGTATGACTTTATAACCTGATGAAATAGGCACCACTCTTGGAATAAAATGATCCACCATGCATGCCAAAAGAAAACATATTTAAACCATAGATCACGAGTAGAACATTCATTTGAATGTATATCAAGAATTAATATTTTATCCAAGGAGAATTTGTAGTAATAATTAAGAGCTTATGATACACTGATGTTTTATATACACACATTTTATTCTTTTGCAAAGACACAATAATCTTGGAATTATATTAAGAAGTAAAGGCATTACAGTGTCCCCAAATTTCATACAATAAATCATAAGTAATATACTTAATCACTAGCCTGTTAAGGCACCTAGTGTTGGAAACTTGCAGCCATTTAAAGACAATTTCCACATAACCCATAAGAGTAATCTATGCATTTAAGTATTCAGAATCCACATGCAAGAGAATAGACAACATACCCATAAAAATATGACACAAGATATACGTTGGGAAAACCCTCAAGAGGGAAAAAAATACAACCTCCAAAAGCATCCATCTCTCATGTATTATTTAGCAATAATTATTACAATACGTCTTTTGAGTCTCCATGAACACCATTGAAGCAACAAGCCCTCTCCAAGAAATCCATGTGAACAAGCATGCAACCACACATCCTGTGCCATGCTTCAAACCCTCACAAATGCTAACCAAAGCTAACATGCAAAATTGCATCTTACAATAACTACCTTTGTGGTTGCTTTTATAGAAGCAAGCTCCCATAAAACCACTAAGTAGTATTACACAAAACCGTGTGACTAAAACCATGAGATTACAAAACCATGTCCCCTTATTTAATATTGGGTACTTTATTCAATTATTTTCCCCAATATTAAATAATTACATTTTAGCAACTTAACTTATGTCCCAATGTTACATACAATATAAAGTGGCCTCAAGAATATTAACACTAAATATATTATGCAAGGTGTACAACACACCTTTTCCTAAAATTCTCCCACTAGTTTTATACATTGCATAAAGGGAACAAGTAACGTCAAAACATGAATCAAATGAACAATCCATATAGCCACATATACCATCATGGAATCAAAGTGCTCTATGTGCTCCATCAAGATACCTGCAACAAGAATCAAAGTGACCACCATCCCAAGCATGAATAATCTCATCCTCCATCATGCCAATTCACAAAGATAAGAAGCCATCCAATAGAGAAGCCACACAATTTGTCACAACGAAGCATAAGTCCTACTCAACTGATATCCCAAACACGAACACTCAATCAAAAGGTATGAATATGCACCAATAGTTGTCAAGATATACAAACCCATAGTTGAAATAACACCCACAACAAGTGCCAATACATCTGAATATCCATACCTCTAAAGCATAAAAAACATAGTAAACTCATGCCATAAACATATACACCCATAAACTGCAATCACAAACTCCAACTGAAAACCTATCAAAGAATGGCATACACATCCAAGAGCTCCCATTGAATTGGTAATGCAAATCTGAAAAAGATCAAGGCATACCAAGTCTACCAATAGCATCATATATAAAGTGTAAACGACATCATGTAGAACCAAGGAATCATCCACAATGATATGCAAACCTGTATATCAATAACTTGTAAGAAAAATCTCTTGCATACACCTCTAAATGCCAATTGTGTCAAGTATGATCTCCACAACACCCCAAAAGAAAATCCATAACAACACCCAACCATTCAATCACCAAGATCAAACATAACATATGTATCATGTAATCAACATGGATGTAAGCCATTCCCAATGAAGGAAATAAGCCCATTACATCTCCTAAACTCAACATCAATGAGTGTAATCACAATGCATAAAGAGATAAACCTGCCAACACTCGTCAAATGAACCCTCCAAAACCATATATCCATAGCTCAAAATCCAAATGCATGAGAAGATAAAGCATTAAACATAAATCACCTAAAAGTAACAATGAGCAATACCTCTCAAGTGAAACTGTTGAGTAGACAAAGAGTGAGGAATGAGAATGCTCCTCCAAGACATCCAAGTCATCATGACTCATCCAAGAACACTCTCCTGATAGGTCCATGTTGAACTCACGTCCAACCAAGGTGTAGGCTCCTCGGACTTAACACATGTCTCTAATCATAAGAGAACTCAAGCCTCACCTATGTCTCCAAGTATCCATGAGTACTTGTAACCAACCAATCCATGCCAAACTCCAAATAAAATATATCACCATCATGAAGTAATTAAGCAAATGTTGATGTACCCAATACCAAGAGAACCACACAAGATCAATGTCATATATCCAATTGTGAATCAGGAACATAACCATAACAACATGATCTAACTATCTCCTAATAGTAGATCTCATACAACAATTGATCTAGGTGGATCCACAAGACCTCAAAATTTCACAATCTCAGAATCAGCCGAAAGTAGTCTTAGTTTGAAGAGCATGATGACACGATCCCGAAGCAACTTGAATCGCGTCAAAAGGAGATCGTAGGTGGAAGTTATGCTTGGTCAAAGGTCTAGTCAAACTGAGTACCAGAGCCATCAAAGAGGTAGAAAAATTGATCATCTCAGAATTCATCAAAATTAGCGTCAAATCGAAGTGATCAACGAGACAATTCCAATGGCGTTCGTTTCATCAGAAACAGAGCTCGTATGCACAAGATACGGCCAGTCAAAGCTCTCGGTTGACTTGGTGGACTTGAAGGTACAGTGATGACATCATCATCCGTACATATGATGTCAGCACGTGGTACGAAATCCAATGTGGACCAACCAGATGTTGACACGTGTCAAGTTCGTACAATGACGTGGCATTAAGTACTTCGACGTGACAACCTAATCAACGGATCGTACAATTAACGTGGCATCCGAGTCAGCGGTCCAGTCGGCAGTGACGTGTCTTCGGCAACGAATGAAGTGTTTCCACATGGTTGTCTCTCGTCATGACACGTGTCCTCTATTCTTGGTCGGTGTCGGTGAGTTGTTAGTTGTTGAACCAAAATAAGCGGTCGGGTTTGAACCCGTAATCTCCCATCAAACAGTTCCCGGTTTGACCGTTGTGCCATGCAAAGTTTTGTTACCTATATTAAGCGATGGGTTTTCTTTTATTGTTTGAAAAAAAATTTATTTTGTTTGAAAACAGCCGACAGGTTTGGAATTCGTGTCCGCTGGGTTGTCCAAGAATACTTGTGGCCGTTGCACCATCGAATGGAGACATACTATATAGTGGTCTCGAACGGTTTTGTTGTAAGTGTGTGGTCGAGGCTTGCACAAATAAGCCTTATAGTTATAAACAAATCCTCCTAATTAAATAATCCAAACAACGAAGACAAAAGGGGTTAGAGAGAAGTTGTGTACGAATTGTAATTTTTGGCAAAGGGGTTACTTTGTTATTATTTTTGTTAAGCCATTTTAGGCTTATTTTTATGTATATAAAGGGAGATGGTGAGAGTGCTTATTCATTCAGAAATTCAGGGATTCAGAATTCAGGGATTAGGAGACTTGAAGAGTCTTGAGTCTTGTTCCTTGGGGAAATTCCTTGTAAAAGCAGGAGAAGAGTGTATTCTCACTCCTTAGCTCTTAGAGAGTGTTTTGTTGCTCTTAGTAAAGGGATTTGGGAAAGTGAGAGTTTTCTCTTGTAAGCAAGCTAAATGGTCTCTTGTGGAGAGATAGGAATTTAGTGGAGCATGTTTGTACTCTTGTTGAGAGTGTGAGTTGCAGTTTTATTGCTTAATAGCATTGTAAAGGTGACATAAGGACTAGGCAGTGTGGATGCTAGAAAGTTCTTGTCAAGACAGTGTTTCAGCGGGAAGAGCCTGAAGTGCAAGAATCTTCCTTGGTAGCAGATTGTAACTTAGTGAAAGACCATGGTGATGTAAAAGAAGTTGCATCATAGTAATGGCATTGATCATGCTAATTTGCAGATCCGGAGATGTAGCCAAAAACTGGTGAACTCCGTAATCAAATCTTTGTCTCTCTTTTCTTGGTGCATGATTTTTGTCAGCTTCTTTACTTTTCTATGTTTTATGTGGTTATTTGCTCAATTCACAAGCATCGTTAGTTATGATCTTAATTTTAAATCTGTATCCTGGTGAATCTAACAAGTTGTTAAGTGATTCATAGTAAGGAGTTTACAGGTCAAGTTGGTATCAAAGCTAGTTTGACAAGTTGTAGGTTGTGGAATACTTGGAGCAAATTCAAGCAGTGAGGTGAGATGTCATCACATAAGGAAAATCAGTTTCCTTTTGTCTTCGATGCAGAATTTTATAAGGCCTTCATGGCGATGAAAGTCAAGGTTGATGAAATGTATGAGGAATGGAAGTCTGAAAAAGAAGGCTTGTTGAAGAAAGTCAAAGATGCAGACTTGGTGAAAGCTCCTCATTCTTCTCATTCTCTTCCTTGTTCTCTTGGTGATTCTGAGAAACAATCTCAAAGTGTTGGATTGAGGTTGTCAACCAAGATGGACTATGATAGAAAGGGTCTTGGTAGTCATGGATAAGGCATGGTTGAATCTGTGAAGATGGAAGTTGGACCTCGTTTTGTAGGATCAAGGTATGGTGAAGGAGAATGCTCCAAGGCAGTGGACACAAAGAATTCTCCGAAAGAAGAACCATTCCAAGAACGATCTGAGAGAGGTGATGGCACATCACTTTCAGGTAGTGGTGACACATGCAAGATGTCCAAGAGAAGGATGAACACAGATTCTTCTCGACATGCATGCACCAAGGGTGACTATCAAAGGTATAATAAAGCTAATTGTTCCAATGTTTCTTTTGATTTTAAGAAGATTGGCAATGTAAAAAGTTTATGGTATAGAAGACCGTGCACATTTTGTGGGTTGAATAACCATAGTGTTGCCAAGTGTTGGAAAAGAATGGCTTTGTACAGGAAGGTAGAGTCAACCAGGAAAGGGACACAGTGTAAAGACTCATCTCCAATTCAGAAGGAAGATAAGGGAAAGAAAGTCTGGATGTTGAAAACACCTTGCTCTTATTGCAACAAAGGTGGACATCAGGAAGCTAACTGTTGGAAGCTTCATCCAAAGAAGGACAAGAAGAATATTGCAGTTGATTCTCCATTGGTGAACACAGGGCAAATGAAGAAGCTCGTGTATGTGAGGAAAACTTCTTCACTCATGTGTGCAAAGGTGGGAAAAATAGGTGATTTGAAGCATGAAAATGTAGTTGCTTGTAATCCTAACTATCATGTGTTTCAGGGATCATTAGCGTCGCAACATGAAGATTTTTCATGGAAACCTATTAAGAGGATTAGAAGTATTGTTAGCTCATTGTCATTATCATCCTTGTATTTGTTAATACTGCTAATGTTTTGTACATGTATAGTAGCTGGGATAATGAATGCAAAAGGATGTGAGAAAATGCAAATGGGTAGCAATGTGATTGCAGTTTTCATAATTGTTGTACAACTTTTTGATGAAGCAGGTGCACAAAAAGGGTGGACAGATACTAGACAAGTGGGAAGGAATTTATTCTCACATAAAGTCTGATTGAGAATCTTTTGGAGGTCCAAAAGTTCCTCAGTGAGGAGAAATGATCCAGGTGGATCCAGAAGACGTCAAAATTTCATAGTCTCGGAATCAGCCGAAAGTAGTCTTAGTTCAAAGAGCATGATGACACGATCCCGATGCAACTTGAATCGGGTCAAAAGGAGATCGTAGGTGGAAGTTATGCTTGGTCAAAGGTCCAATCAAACTGAGTACCAGAGCCATCAAAGAGGTAAAAAAATTGATCATCTCAAAATTCATCAAAATCAGAATCAAATTGAAGTGCTCATCGAGACGATTCCAATGGCGTTCGTTTCATCGAAAACAGAGCTCGTATGCGCAAGATACGGCTAGTCAAAGCTCTCAGTTGACTTGGTGGACTTGAAGGTACAGTGATGATGTCATCATTCATACAAATGATGTTAGCACGTGGTACGAAATCCGATGTGGACCAACCAAATGTTGACACGTGTCAAGTCCGTACAATGACGTGGCATTTCGTACTCTAACGTGGCAACCTAATCAGTGGATCATACAGTTGACGTGGCATCTGAGTCAGCGGTCTAGTCGGCAGTGATGTGTCTTCGGCAATGAATGAAGTGTTTCCACGTGGCTATTTCTCATCATGACATTGTCCTCTATTCTTAGTTGGCGTCAGTGAGTTGTTAGTTGTTGAACCAAAATAAGCGGTAGGGTTTGAACCCGTAATCTCCCATCAAACAGTTGTCGGTTTGACCGTTGTGCCACGCAAGGTTCCGTTACCTATATTAAGCAATGGGTTTGTTTTATTGTTTGAAAATTTTGGTATTTTGTTTGAAAATGGCTGACAGGTTTGGAACCCGTGACCACCGGGTTGGCCAAAAATACTTATGGTTATTGCACCATCGAATTGAGACATACTATATAGTTGTCTCGAATGGTTTTGTTGTAAGTGTGTGGTCGAGGCTTGCACAAATAAGCCTTATAGTTATAAACAAATCCTCCTAATCAAATAATCCAAACAACGAAGACAAAAGGGGTTAGAGAGAAGTTGTGTACGAATTGTAATTTTTGGCAAAGGGGTTACTTTGTTATTATTTTTGTTAAGCCATTTTGCCAATGAGCCATCACTGCATAAAAGTAGAAACCAAAAGTCCATCCATGACACCAACAATCACTGCAAAAGACCATCCACCATCAAATGGTGAATCCACATCATTGCCAACAACTCCCATTGAACTGTGATACCAAGTCACACATGGAATCGTGACTACCATCCTCTCCATGAAAATCATCCAAGTCTACACACACAACTGAAATGTCGGTAACATAACAAGTAGAACCAAAATCTCCAAGCCAAGAAGATACCTACAACCGCCAAACCATCATAGACATATCCATCACCATCAATCCATCACTATCAAAAGCTCCCACTAAAAAATGTAATCAAGCTATCCATAACATCATGATAAACTATATGCTACAAGTCCCAAAAACAACTGTCCAGGTACTATAAGAAACATCCATCCTCTCATCTCTAAGCACACATACCAATATACAAATGACCCAAAAACAAGGCCAAATGTCAAAGTCTACAACACCAATGAATCATACCTAGTGAATAAAGATAATCCACAACCAAGTCATCTCACTGCAAGTAAATGGGTAGCTAATCCACAACCCGCATGACTTGTAGATCCAATCACTAAAACATGCAAACTCATCATCACATAAGTAAACTACAAATTGAGATATCTAAGAGAATAACCATATAGACCAAAAGACTCAAACACCAAATCAACCTCTAATCTAATTTTCCAAACATGTCCATATTCAAGTACCATAGTTAAGGAACCAAACACACCACCAACACACCACCAAATTTACCAACAACTCAACCCAACTATGTCCTCATATCTGCATAATCATAGTCAACTGCATAGATCTCATATCATGACTGTACCTAGTAATACCATCTCACCTCAATATGACAACAAAACCAGCAAACCAAGTGACTAAACCAAGCCACCAAAACTGAACATGCATCAACACTGAAATGTCAATGGGAAAAGACAACCCATGCCCAAGTCATAAATGCAACATGTAAGTATAGACCACCTACAACATTGCACACCTTGTAGATACAACAATGCAACATACAAATTCAACCATATACTAATAACCATGTCAAAAGGAGAATAATCTAAGATGTACAACTAAGCATACAATGAATCCAACATCAAATCTCCAAGATTTGATCATCCATAAACTCATAGTATCACCGTAGTCAAAGAAACTCATAAACAACTCAGATAAGGAAAACAACAAATAAACCGTGCCAAAATAACTCCAAACCTGATCCACTATGTAGTGCTTTGAACAAGCTTTCTGTCAACTATTTGAAGTCCAAAATTTGACTTTGTATGCACCTGATATGCCCTCTCGAAGCTAAAAATAAACACCTAACTTTGACCAAGCAAAACACTGTCAAAACTACAAAATCTGGAACACCTGGGAAAAAGTTATGCCCTTTAGAAGCAAAAGCACAATTTGAGTATGAGGCAAAAAAAAAATTAGCCACCCCTAGTGGCTGGGCGGTGGCCGGACCTGGGCGGCGCCACTCCTTCGGTGGCGGACCCGACTACAAATTTCAAAATAATTAAATTTTTCATTTTAAAATTCATCCACCCCTTTTAATATTTCATGGCGGAATTTATTAACTAACGATGAAAATTTTATAAATAAAATTTGATTGATTTTTTTGATAGGGTTTAAAACCCCTTTAAAAAGGGGATGGTGGTTGGTGGGCCCACTGGTAGGTTGCCGGTGGTACCCTGCCAGCCGGTACCGTGCCGACGGCATAGCTGCTGGATGATATCTGCTAACAAGTACCATTAGACTTGTCAAGGGTACGTCGGCGGCCAGTGGGGGGGGTTTGCCCCTCCCAAAAAAAATATTTTTATTTTTTTCAAAAAACTTTTATTTGCCCCCCATGCAATTAATTTTTTTCGTTTTTATTTTGATTTTGCATGATGAATTTTTCATTTCAACGGGATTTAAAAAAAAATTGTACAGCCTGCAAATAGGGCCTTTTAAAATTCTAGTAACCAAAATAGGGCAAATTATATATCAAAATTCACCTCTCGGCCAACCTAGATCCAACCGTGAAGTCTATTTTGGGTCAGGAGATCATCTGTAAATTTTCCCCCACAAAACCCCCACTTGAATGTAAAACCAAGAAACCCATTTCACCCAAAATTTCTCACACCCCAAATCTGCAAACAACCCATCAAATTAGAAATCCCAAAACCCTCAAATCTACAATAAACAACCTACAAAGCCCTCATATCTTTCCATGCCTTTAATTCTCACATGCAATGCATAGATTCAAACTTAAACAAGATTTTTCTCAACCAAGGGTTATACAACCACAACCAAAGCTTTGATACCACTTGTTGGAAACTTGCAGACATTTAAAGACAATTTCCACATAACCCATAAGAGTAATCTATGTGTTTAAGTTTTCAGAATCCACATGCAAGAGAATAGACAACATACCCATGAAAATATGACACAATATATACCTTGGGAAAACCCTCAAGAGGGAAAAACCCAGCCTCCAAAAGCATCCATCTCTCGTGTATTATTCAGCAATAATTATCACAATACATCTTTTGAGTCTCAATGAACACCATTGAAGCAACAAGCCCTCTCCAAGCAATCCATGTGAACAAGTATGCAACCACACATCCTGTGCCATGCTTCAAACCCTCACAAATGCTAACCAGAGCTAACATGCAAAATTGCATCTTACAATAACTACCTTTGTGGTTGCTTTTATAGAAGCAAGCTCCCACAAAACCGCTAAGTGGGATTACACAAAACCATGTGACTAAAACCATGAGATTACAAAACCATGTCCCCTTATTTAATATTGGGTACTTTATTTAATTATTTTCCCTAATATTAAATAATTATATTTTAGCAACTTAACTTATGTCCCAATGTTACATACAATGTAAAGTGGCCTCAAGAATATTAACACTAAATATATTATGCAAGGTGTACAACACACCTTTTCCTAACACCTGGTTGGGTTGTTCTAGCCTCTAAAGGACCAGTGGAGGTCAATTGGGAAAAGTCATTGGAGGCATGGTGGAAATTGATTTTTGATGGGGCCTCTAAAGGGAACCTCAGACCATCAAGGGTAAGATTTATTGTTTGTGATTGGAGAGGAAATGTATTGGCTTTGGGATAAAAGAAGCTTGAGTAAGGGACAAATAATACAGTCGAAGCCTTAGCAGCGTTAACGACTGTCAAACTTGGTAAAAAAGTAGGAGCTTCTAAAGGGAGGGTGATTCTCTTGTTATTATCCAAGCAGTGATGAAAGGGAATATTGGAGCCTGGCATTTATAGAATGTAATTGGAAAAATCAAAGAGGATTTTGCAACTTTTGAAGACTTCTATGTAAGTCATGTTAGGAGAGCGGGGAATGCAGAGGCCGATACATTGTCAAAGTGGGCTTTATCTTTTGTAGAAATTGGTGAATTGAGAATTGAAGACTTTAGACATTTAGATTTAGAGGAGGCAACTTTATGAGGGTTTGTACGCTCACAAAAATTAATGCAAGGATTAGTTGGAGGCTCTCCAAATTTCAAAATGAATTTGAGAATGTTTATGGTATTAGGTGGCAATGTTGAACGTACACCTCGCATTAATGGTGGAGTATGGGACTTAATGTTTATTAATCTCTCGAGGCATCTCTCTCTCGATGCTTCCTTCATTGTGGTGATAAATGAGTGCACAAACGGTGGACAGGAGGTGGTGGCTCAGTAGTTGTAGAGGAGATGGAGACAAATTTCTCGCTAAGGAAACAACTCTCTCCCTTTCATGGTGAAGCATCAACGAAGAGGCTGAAAGGATTGTTCCTCTATAGCAACGAGAGATTAGTGCATTTAGTGCAAATAATTTTGGGCAAGGGATTCAGAAACCTCAAACACAGGTATAGGACGAACATGGACATTTATTCATTGATAATGGCTTGGGGTTTAGATTTAGGAGAGACAACTAATGTTGTGAAAGGGGTGATGAAAGCACTGGTGCATGAAGATTATTTGGAGGGCATGGATTCATTCTTGGAATGGACCATTCTGGGAGTAGGAATGGACTTAAGTGAAGGAATTGAATTTGTAAAGGATGAAGAGTTCGAGAAGTGTGTACCCTTTGTGAGATGGCCAGAAGGTAAACTTAAAGCCAAATGGAGAGAGGAGGTAGCACACAGGTGGGAAGCTTTAAATTTGTTTGTGGAATTAATGGAGGTTGAGGCAGTAATAGCACAAGCACAAGTTGAAGCAAAGAAAATGGAGAGGAAGAAGCTGCAACCTCGGAAGAAGAAGTCGAATGTGGTCAATCCAGAAGCTGCAGTGGGTAGCTCGGCCAGAGCTCCTTAGTAATTTTAATCCTATGTCATGAAACTTTGAATCTTTTTGGTTTTCTTTGTTGAATTTTGGTTTTAAAAATTGTGGGGATTGTCAGGAAACTGGTGTCGGATTGCAGAGTAGTTTCAAATTAATCAAAAAAGACTGTGGATATAATTTTGAGCATTAATTTTGATGCTAAAGTAGTTATATGGGGTCTGGTAGTGGAATTTATTGTAGGTAAAATGTGAAGTTTTGAGAAAATGGGGTTACAATTGTTGAATTTTTGGGTGATGGGTGGTCTATCAGAAAAATCATGAAGATGATGTAATTTGACTTATCTTTATCAATAAAGCAAAATATTATTACCAATCAAAAATATATATATACTTAATCACTATAACAAGGCTCGATACCTTTTGGATGTGATTAAGAAATCACCATTCAAAAGTTAAGTGCATGTAATGATACAAGTTAAAAGAAGTTGTACAAAAATAAGGATAACATGCTTTATACTTTATATAAAATATTCAACACTTTAGAAAGATGATGAAGGAGAATCTGAGAGTGTAAGATAAATATTGAATCAACCAAAAATAGTTTATTTTTTTTTGACATCTAATTTGTAAGGTTTCCATTACATTCATAGTATTTTTAAAATTCATACATTGTCCAACACTAAGTGTTAAGAAGCTTGCCACTCACATACTCTTGTGAAACCCTATACATGAAACAACCCCATTGGTTACTCACCCCTTAGGTGAATTTGGATATTTTTATGTATCCCCACCTAAAACTCCTCCCCATCCTCCCCATCCCATAGCTTCAAATGAAGTTGCAGGTACTCACTGTTGGGTTGTTTGTGTACGACAGATTCTTGACATCTTTCTTGTAGACAACTCTAGGAAAATCCATTTAATCAGAAACTATGGCAGGGGTGGCCTGTGTTTCAAAGGGATTAGTAGAGTTTTACTTTTGTGGTCCCTCCAATAGGTGCTTCTTCTTCCACAGAGAACAATCACTAGCTTGTAGAGGTGTCCGCAACTTTTCCTCCTTTAATTGATGTGGAGGGTTGTCCATTGTAGGGGTTTGTGGAACCTTCTTAGGAGGCATGTTTGTCTTCTTCTTGGATAATTTATTGTTCCTGCAATCATTTATGGCATGTGTTCTCCTATAGTTCAGGCAATACACCTTCTTCTCTTCTACTTCCAACATTTGTAGCCAATCACCATTTTCAGATCTAAGTAGGACATCTTTTAGGATTGGTTGAATTGCAACAATTTGTAAGTGATCATATAGGTATGAATTATTTTCCAAAAGCTTGAGATCCAAATCAATCAAAGTTCCCAATGATTAGCCAACATTCCCAGACATTCCTCTGACCAAAACTCCAATGGTAGGTTATAAAGTCTAACCAAGATGGACTTGTTGTATGGATCAAACTCTCACGAGTTAAATCTTGAATGACATTTCTACATGCATAGAAAAAATTCACTAATTGTCCATAAGACTCCTTGCATCACCTCCTCTCTATCCTCTTCTGATAGGAACCTCATGACGAAGAAGTCATTTGGAATGAATTTGACTACATGTTGGGCTTTCTAGTTGGAAACCATCCACTAGATTGTTTGGTATTTTCTAAGATGCAGCCCAATCAATCAACATATGATGGTCGAATCAAATAAGAGTTTGGTATCCTTTGCCACTTCTTTCAACAGTTCACAACTTTTTGCTTATGCCTGCTTCTCCCTTTGATCCTTTGCCAGGTCTAAATTTTGCGCTTTGCTCTACTTCGACATTGCAAGATTTTTCATCTTCATAATAGATTAATATGTGCGTATTATTTAGTATTTTAATATATATTATGAAACTCATTTTTTAAAAATATTTTTTTTTCTATTATACTTTAAAATATTTTTAAATAACTATTTAAATTTTTTAATAAAACCATTTTTAAAAATTAGAGATCATTTTCAATGTTTTTCTATTATACTTTAAAATAATTATTTTAATGATATAATTTATTTTATTGTTTTTTATGTATTAAAATTATAAATTTAAGTTATATCAACCTTTCAATTCGCATTCCCTAGTTCTAATTTTTTCCATTTAAAAATTATAAATGATTTGTATTTTAATATGCATTGTATTAAAAAATATACATTATAATTACGTCGAAGGAATTCCCTCTATGAAATGGAGCGAGTTAATTTGCAAGATCAATGACTCAACCTACTCAAGAAGGGATGCAAGATGATGAAAATGATTTTGACCATTTATTTTCATTGCCATAAAAAATTATTTACCATGAATGTTTTTTTTGGAGTACAAACTATCATCACCACCTACGATGCAAAATTTTACATAGGATACATTTAATTAAATGTACTTATGTCATTGTCCCATCCATATTAGCCTTGTCATTATGTGATGTACATTTGGTGAGCCTCTTTTTTTTGAAGTGATTAAAGTTGTACTATATTTCTTGTCATGAATATTGTAGTACATGCACTCCTACTGAATTTGTACCTTTTATGTTACTTGAGTTTGGATAACTTTTAAGATTTATAATATTGATTTTTTAATAATTATTAAAATAAAAATATATTGTATTCAAAAATTTTTTTATTAAAAAGCAGAGAAAGGGCCTTGATCCCATAAGTTTAAAACAACATAAGACTAAATGAAGAAGCAACTAGAGGCATGCAAGCCCGACCAAACAACAAAGGGTATGCAAGCCCAACAAAACAACAAAACTATGAACACGAAAAAAAGAAAAAAACAAGAAACCACAACACCAAAGCTAATAAGGCTTCATTCAATGAGGAGAGAATCCAAGGATGCTTCCTAATCCTCCTTGTTGGAAAACTCCTCACTATTCTTGTCATCCTCGTTCTAGTCCTTAATGCCTTTGGCCCTTTTTTCTTTTGTTTGTTAATTTTAAAGTGACCTAAAACTGTCCCCATAACAACCTTATTCATAATGCCATCAGTGAGCATTATGATTTTTGAAAGGACAATTTCCATGCATTTCATCTTGTCATTGTTGTTTGTTTCCAACTCCTCCACCTTGGCCTGGAGTTTCTCAAGTTTATTAGTATCCTTTCCTATAATAACCTGGACCTTGTTGAGCATAGGTATCCTTTCCACATTTTTCCCCATCATTTCCACATACTTGGGGGAAGGGGAACCATATTTTCCAAACCATGTTTTCCATTTCTATCACCTCCATATACTCAACCTCTTCTTGTTTGTTATCCCCGTCCATCTCTTCCTCTTTTTATTCTTTGTCATGTTTCTCTACTTCGTCATTCTCCTACATATCCTCCTCAGACCCATTATCAAAGGCTTCCTCTTCCCAACCATCATCTGGTTGAGGAAGAAATTCCTCATCTTCAATCTCTTCCTCTTTGAATTCCTCCAGTATTCTTTTACCTTTGATTTTTTAGAATTCTCTGCACTCAAGGCTTGGGCTAGCCTGGCGGATTTGTGGCCACCCAACCCTTTAAGGTCACTTTGAATAATCCTCGTATTTTCCTCATCCCCACCATCAACATCAAAGATATCAATCATCCCTCCATCCACATGGAGGGGAGGGTTAATGGGGCCTTTGGTTTTTTTCTTATTTTTTTCCAACTTCTCCTCTTGCATGCCTAGATCCACAATCTTATTTTTTCTAGGAGGGGTAACCAACAATAGCTCAAGCGAGGAGGAGGGAACCTCCACAAAGACTTTTCCCTTTTTTCTTGGCCTCTTTTCCCATAGAGCTAGGGCTAGGGATAGACTTGTTATGAGAAACAAGAGAGGCCTTTAAATATTTATTCTCCAGAAGTTTAATTTTCACATTACTCTTGGTATGAGGGTTAAAGTTAGGATTAATAATGAGGCAATACTTGTAAAGGGCCATAATAATGCCTTGGTGTAGGGGGGTAGGAGTTACCAATGATACAAGCCTCTTGGGACGAAAATGGGTAGAAATGTAAGTTGATTTTTTTCATGTCTCAAATGGTTAAGGATGGGGTAATGGTAGTCATGGATGGTCTTAAATATACCTTCAAGAGTAAAATACTTCATGATATGTAAACTCACTAGGCCCCACGAAGCCGAAATCTTTTCTTTCCTAAATCCATTTTGGAATTTAACCATTCTCTCCTATCCGACAAAGAAGGTAATGATGAACATTTTGTATTCTCCTTTTCTCTCATTTTAAACCTTTAGACCCTCACAAGACAAACCAATAGCCTTCACAATAAAATCATCAAAGACCTTGAATCGGATGCCTCTAATAGTGACCTCTCCTTACGACCATGAATTGAGAAATTTAGAGATAAGTTTGTCATTATATCCCTTCATGGCTTGGAGGAAAGGATTGCAACCCCCTTTGTCAAACAACTCCCAAAGCTCCACATTCTATTTCACATGCCCCCATGATATCAAATATGTCCAATAACACAATGAACCTATAGAGAAATTGAAGGTAATCTGAGGTAGGTGAATACTAGAGTTGAATATCAATAGTAGAGGGATATCTCACATTTTTTTTTGAAATGCAAATACTCCACCTAGTGTTGGTATCGATAGAGCATCTCCAAATTAACTTACCTCTTCTGACATAGTTGCTAACCTTGATAGTACTAAAATCATAATTGTTTGGAGCCTCCACCGCCTCCAGGCCAACAATCACATTCTTTCCTTTAATGGTCTTTTTAGAGAAAAGACCACCCTCGCATGTAAGAAATAAATCTCACATGGAAAGAGAGGGGATTTACATAAAGAACTCCACAATTAACTATCAAGTGTACTAGATGTAGATTGCAACACAATAAAAACCCTTTTCCTTAAAATATTTCCTACTTATTTTAATAAAACACCAATAGTTAAATAAATCAACATGATGCAAAATGACATAAGACTTCATGAGAGCCATCCTCGTATAATTATTGTTTTTATTATTATTAAACAACATGAGGGTATTGTCAAAAAATTACTACATTGTAACATCCTTGCCAACCAAGCCAACTTGACTCATCCCATACCAAAAGTTTGTTGGTTCTCAGTTGTGATCATATGGTTTGTCCTTGATGACAAAATCCCTTTCAGTTGATTCTACTTGTTGACAGTTTCAAATTGGTTTCTCATGCTTTATCTCGGTACAATTTTTTCTATATGGTTTACTTGTCTTAGCATTCAGTGGACAATTTACATTCAGAATTTTAATATCTTATGGTACTAATCAGTTTGAGCTTCGTGCAGACTCAGGTTATCTTATTTGTACTTGTACTTGGTTCATGGTATTGGTTTTTCAGTTTCAGGGCTTATGTCAGTTTTAGACTTATGATCTTGATCTTCACTCTATGAGGTATAAGATTTCATGATTTACTCAGTAGTATTTGAATTAGTATTTCATTTGATGATCATGGCACATGTGGTTCAATACTTCGATACTCTGCTTCATTTCAGACGGTTTGTTTATTATATCAATGCCTTCATATTCAATTAATCATTGGCATAAGTTTCATACTACTCTTCATTGAGAAATCACCATTCGCAGCCTTCACTTGGTTTTGGTTAGTATTTTGAAGATTCGTGTTTCATTAAATATGACTTTGTAAAAGTCATATTTATGGCAATTCTTTTAATGATTAGTTTTGAGCATAATTCGGTGGACATACCTTGGTAAATGATTTTATTCAAGCTTATTGATTATTTGCATTATTTAAAGGTTATTTAAATAGACAATGGCTTTGTCTTGGTGCGAATTATTTAGAAAGCTTTACTTCATGGTTACATTGTGGTCAACTTTTAAATGTCTTCAAGTCAACAAAGTTTTGGTCGACATCTTCATAATCCTCACGGGTCTCTCTCTTAGCAAACATCAAAGGCATTTTATTTGGGCCAGCTTGAACATTATTCATCATTTTTTTTATTCTAGTCGACTTTATGAATATTTGACTCAAATCAAAGGTTTCTAAGTGAGAATTATGAGTCAAAATTTAGCATGATTAAGAGATAATAATCTGGTCGGCCTCCTTTAGACAGCGATTTAATCATATTCATTTTGATTATTATTA
Source organism: Sequoia sempervirens (assembly GCA_007258455.2). NCBI lineage: Eukaryota > Viridiplantae > Streptophyta > Pinopsida > Cupressales > Cupressaceae > Sequoia > Sequoia sempervirens. The sequence continues at coordinate 64,256 of VDFB02281409.1, read as the reverse complement.
TGATATTTTGACTTGGAGTGGACTTCAAATCTCTTTTCATTTCAACAAAGTCATCAATGGAAATGAAAGAATGATTAGGGAAAAAATTTTGAGTTTATTCACTTGGCTGGGTATGGAACCCTAGCCTAGCCGCCACCATGAGATTAAATTTTTGTTTCATAGCTGTTGTTGCTGGCTGTAACGACTTTATCAGTGGAGTATGGAAGCTTTATTTGGTGCGTTTCTGGCTGGAAGCTTGGTAAAGGCAGTAAGAAAATGTGCACAGCCTCAAATGGTATTTTTTTAATCTTAAATCTGCATATTCATGTAACATGCATTTTTATTCATGATTACTCTTAGGAAATGATCATTTTTTGGTCTTTTCATGTGCGAATCTGCAAGTATTAGCATCTTTTAACTGTCAGAATATTATTCATTGAAATTACAGCTGGAATTGTTCATGGGTTGTCATAATTTTTGGAGATTTATGAGTTCCAATCAAAGGGTAGTCGTGCCTTTTGAAAAATCTATCAATTTCATTTGAAATATTTTCATTCATTGCAGAAATTATTGTTTTCAGCTAATGGGTTTTTCATAAATAAAAGTTTGAGAATGTGGGTATTCAGAAATGAACGTTTGTGCATTTGGGTTATCTATAAATAGCTTCAAAATGATGTTCATCTTCAAATTAATTTCATTTGATTAGGGATTATGTTAAAGCTTCTTGGTTTACTCTTGTCAGAGCATTGATATAACTTGTCAAAGTTTATTTATAGCCTATTGTTCAGGCATTACTCTTGCATACATTTACTCTTCTGGCACATATTCTTAAAATGGAAAGAGAGTTTCAGATTCCTCTGAAAAAATGCATCTTTGAAGACTTTATTTTGACAGACATGATTAAAAATTGTATAAAAACCAGTGTTGAATACACTGTGACTCCTTCTAGCTGGTAATTCTGAGACAGTTATTTTGGCTGTATCAAGAGATTTATTGAAAAACTCTATAATACAAAATTTGGAAAACATGATGCAGAATAGAGTTGTAATTCTTTTCTATTTAATATTTTAAGGATTCAAAGAGTTGGATTCTTAGGGTATTAGGTAGATAAGAGTGTTGAGTTTCTTGAGCTTACTTGAAAATAAAGAGATCCTCTGATATTATTATTGTTTTGAAAATAATTTGAGGGGTTGGTGCTCCTTGAGTTGGTGCTTAGAAATTAGCCTATAAGGCATTGTTAAGAGTGGTTTTTGAAGATTAAGCCAGTAAGGCAGTTTAGGAGTGGTTTTTCTACCCCAGGAGGGTTTTCCACTCGACAAATCCTTTGTCTTATGGTCTCTTTGTTTTGATGTCATAATGTTTCTTGATTGTGATAATTTTTATTAGTCTGAACATTGTTGAATGATAGTTCCTTCATATCTACAAATATTTAGTTCAAATATCTTGCACAAGTCATTGTTGAAGAGTCTAATTCAAAAGGAAGCTTAAAAGTTCTCATTTGATTCATTGCTTAAGAATAGTTATAATTTGCTAAAGGTGTATTTTGTCTCAATACCTTTCTTGTCTTTAAAGATGCATTCAAATCAATTGTTTAAGAAGTGAGTCAATAATGTTGATCATCATTTGCACAGTCTTATGAGTTGCACTCGCACTGTCATCATGCTTTGATTGTTAATCATTTTCAGCCATAATTGTTTTGGAAATTGCAAGATATCTCACTTAAATCATATTTTCATAAGTTGTCTAATAGACTGAGTTAATGTTGTCATATCTTTGTGCTTTCAAAATTGATTAGTCTACTCTGTTGTTGAAAGAAAAGGAAATTAGAATTAAAAAAATTTGGTTGAAGTTGAAAAAATTTAGACACTGATTCACCCCCCTCTTAGTGTCTGTCCATAACTCCAATAAAGTCCACCTCAACCTGACTCATGACCTTCGTAAGCAGAAAGATACAAACCATAATAAAGTTAGGGGGAGAAATTTGAAGTCTTTCCCAAGAAATAATATTCTAAATAGTGCTTGGGATATTTGAATTTTAGAGCCAATAATTCCATCCTTTAAACTGAAGACCAAAGTTGCAAGCCAAATCTGTTGTGCCATTGTCTTCCCTGTAGATATGATTAATCTTAACCTATTAAAAACTTCAAAGGTCATTTATGTGGTTCTCTATCAATTTACACTTCTTCCATGGGGGGTCCTTATTGTTCTACACAAGATTAATCATGACTTGAGAATCTCCTTCGACTTCCATAACATGAAAACCAACCTCTTAAGTCTTTTTACCCACCACCACACTGCCATGGCCTCAACAACATTGTTTAAATTGTAACCAATAGCTTGAGAATATCCTTCAATAAGGTTTCCTCTATCATCCCTTATTATGCCTCCAAATGCATCTTCTCCAGGGTTATCCTTAGAACATTCATCAAAATTTAGCTTTACCCACCCCCTTTTTGGGATTTCATTTAGTCTCCTTTCTAGCCATAATTTTATACCAATTGATTTTGGGTAAGGTTTGAGAGATTCTCCAATTCCATTTTACTCTTAATTCAACATAGGTAAGAATTTGGAGGAGATTGAGTCTGTCCTCAAGACTTTGGGTTAACTGTGGCCGGTTTCTTGTTGTCTGCTCTACTGGCCCTTTTTGCTTGATTTTTATGTTCTATTTCGGTTGGTTGTTGCTTGCTCTGTCTTTTACCTTTTGGGCAGCTGGTGTTTTTTGATGGATTTTTACATCCTTTTTTATTTTTGTAAACTTTGTGGTTTCGGGTCCCTGTAAAACCTGTTTTACCCCTTTATCAAAAACATAGGTAGGAATTTCTCAGAGAATCCAAAAGACAAGGTGTTTATGTTATCTTGTAGACTGTGTTTCATGACCCATAAGATGACATTATTATTTTTAACCTAGTCTTTAAACACTCTGTTATTCCTCTCTTTCCATGGTTTCTAGGTGATAAGATAAGGAATTCGATTCCATATTTCACAAATAACATGATGGTTATAGGGGAACCATAGTGCCAAGAAATGAAAAAATATTTAAGGTGCAGAGGGAAAGTCTAGTTGATCAATAGGTGGGCCATGACCTCCCCCCAAACACACCTAGCAAACCCACAGTGAAAGAAAAAATGGTTAACCATCTCTTACATTTTGTAACATAGGTTGCATCTATTAACCAAAGAGAAACCCCTCCTATTAAGGTTGTCAATAGTAAGGACCTTATTATGAATGGCAACCCACTAGAAGCAACTAGCTAATTTTAGGTATCACTTTGTTATTCCATGCCTAGTTCCAATTGAAGGTAGACTCACTCTTATCATCCACAACAAGAGCATAAGTATTTTTAATAAATAAGTGTTTGGAAGGGTCAAGGGACCAAAAATAAACATCCTTCTTGTCAAAATTGAAGAAGCAACATTCACCAATAAGCTTGTACAAAATGTGAACCTCCTCTTTCCAATCTTGTTGACTTCCACTTCTCAAGTTTCTCCCACTCAGTTGACTCTCAAAGTCTTTCCACTTGGTATAGGGGCCATCCCAACTGATGTATCCATGAACTTTAGTGTTGTTTAATCTAATCAGTAATTCCATTATGTGAGACAAGCTCTGCCCAGAGGACAAGGAATGTCCTTCAATCCGATGATCATTCCAAAAATTAATACTCCTGCCACCCCCAACATTCCAAAATATACCCTTCTTAATAACATTTCTTATTTTGAGTAAATGGTTCCATATAACAAAACCATTGGAGACAAAAGGAGAGGAAAGGAAACAACATGGATCCTTTTTCTTCAAATACTTCACATTGAGCCCATTCTATGTTCCCTTCCACCAAATTCCACCTGATTTTGGAAAGCAGTGCTTTGTTGAACTACTTTAATCTCCTTATCCCTAGACCTCCTCGACTCTTAGGTTTACATACCTTTTCCCACTTCACCAAGGATTTATTTTTGTCTTTGATTCTAGCCCATATAAATTTCTTTTGGATCTTTTTTAATTTTATCGGCCATGGCGACAAGGATTTTAAATAAAGATAAGTAGAAGACAAAGATATTCTAAAGTGAGGCTTTCGACAATCGATATTTACCTACCTGGATCAAAATCTTCCCTTTCCAGCCAACTAACTTTCTATACACTCTTTTCACAATGTTGTTCTAGAAAGTGTTAGAAATATTTTGTGTTGAGTGGGAGGCCAAGATAAGTGGCAAATAACCTATCCTATTAGCAACCAAGGATGCTCACAATCCTATCTTTAAGGATGCTCTCAAAATTAAAGTAGAGCTTACTTTTGTTGTAATTAATATGTTGCCCAACAACTTTAGCATAAGTATCCAAGATAGCCTTCTATAGTTTGGCTTTTATTATATAATTATATTATATTCAAATTGCCAATCACAATGATTATTAGTTAAATTGAAATTATTATTATTATGTAATAATTTATAAATAAACCATACTCATTGCTAGATATGTGGGAAACGACTATTGAAGAGACGTCTTTTTAAATAGAGTATATGAAGAATAAAGGTAGGGCTATATTACATCTTATATTAAAGATGCATATATTATATATTAATAGTAATAATCTAATATTAGTATATATAATATAATCTAATAATATTATTAGAGTATATTATATATATTAATATTAGATTAGTATTTAATAATAATATAATATATTTATTTTTAATTATTTATATTGTATAAAATATTAAATAAATATTAAAGATAACTATTATAAAAAAATATTATATTAAATAAATATATAATTGAATACATAATATAAATATATAGTTCTATAATGTTATGTTATATTAAAAATACATTTAAAATAATAATATAACTTCTAAAACTAATTATATTAAAACACTATACCTAAAAATGAACCCTAAACATTAAAATTGTCGACTAATATTGCACACTTGAATCTGATTACTAACACCATTTCATCCTAAATTCACCTCCTTTTTAACTGTTTAATTGAATGATCTTAGTTGTTTAATTAAATGCATCAATTTCTCCTTTTAATCAAATTTTCATTATTATTTAGCTAATTCACCCTCTTTTACACTAATTTTCATCTTCTTTGATTGGATAATGTGAATTACTTAAATTAAACACTTTATATCCTCTCATTTAATTGAATAATCTTAATTATTGAAATAAATGTCATTTGACCCCCTTGCATTAAATAAATTAATTATTTTAAGAGCATCCTAATTTCACTCAACTTGCACAATTAAAACTTTGTTTTAATTATCTAATTCTTATTTTCCCTCACCCTCCCACTTGCAAGGGAATATTCCCCTAAAATATTCCTTCATTTGAACTCAAAAATGGAATATTCCTTTGTAACAACTTTGCAACAAACTTTGTAACAACTTCCCAATTTTTAGGAAGTGTGCTTCTTTCAATCAATGAGTGTGACCAATGGATTAGTACGGGTTAACCACACTTAATCCATGAGGAATCGAAGTGCGATTTAGCCACTAAACCTCAGTCCCAATAAAATCATTCAATGTAAATCGAAGTGGAAGCCATTAAAACTTAACATGTTAAACTACAAAAGCTTTTGAAATACCTACTCTAATCCATTGAAACTTATTCTATTAGGGGATTGATGTCGTGTTGATGTGAAATGACGACCCTTTCCCAATCCCGTGATCAGTGAACCTGTTTCAGTCAATTCTATGGAAGAGAATTGATGAAACCCTTGTGATTGATGTATGAAAACTTAGTTTATGCTAAAATGAACATGATGCAAGCTAAGTTACCATGATTTTATGCTAAAAATGCATTGATTATGCTATTGCTAAGCTAATCTAAGCTAAAGCTATGCTAAAAGATGAAAAACCCTAATTTATAAACAAGCTAAGATGGATGCATGGAAGCCATTAATGGAAGATTGAAGCTAATATGCAACTAAAAATGAACTAAAAATAAGCTAAATGTGTGCAAATTGAGAGTATGGATGTGAGCAAATTCAACAACATGAATTTGCAATAAAATATGGATCCATTTGTCTCCAAATAGTGATCTATTTATAGGAGAGCAAATGAGGAATGAATGGTTGAGATCAAAAATCTTAATCAACGGTTTAGGATGAAAAAGATGAGAGGCATGGATCATGGATTCTCATCAACGAATGAGAATGCAAGATGAAGATTAATCAAAGGCTCGCAATTACCTCAAACAAACACACTTTTGACTTGCTCACACAAGTCAAAGCTAACTTGCTAAAAACGTAAGAGGGTTAACTTGCTTTTGAAGCTAAGTGAGTTGATTGGAGGAGAGGGAATATTCCATTAAGGTGAGAAAAAATATGATTTTACAAATTAAAACAAAGTTTTAATTGTGCAAAAAGGATAAAGAATATTCCACGAGAATATTCCTTTGATTAGAGAAATAATTAGTTTAATTTCTAATTAAACAAGGTTTAATTTATGCAATTAGGGGATTAGAAGAATTAAGAGATATTTATTAAATTAGATGATTTAATAAATAGGGGAGGGGTGAAATGATATTTAATTAAATAAGATAAGGTTATTTAATTAAATAAGATGACTTAGGGGATTAAAATAAATATTTTAATGTATTCAATTTAATGAGATGAAGTGTTAGTGCGAAAAGAGATGAATTAACCCGATTTAATTAATTAGGCCAAATAGACGAAAATGATGAAATTAATTAATTAGCTAGGTTGATTGAATCAATTAAGCAAAAAGAGGATGGATAAAGAGGAAATGATGTTAATAAATTTGTTTCGAGTGTATGACATCGATTAGGATGTTTTTCAGTGTCTACAATGAGAGACATTGATTAACTCCTTGATTCATGTCAACTTGCATTCTCATCCATTGATGAGAATCCTTGATCCATGCCATCTCCTCTCATGGCATCTCATCCATTAATTGATCAAATCAATCTTGACCCTTGATTCACCATTTTCTCCTATAAATACACTTCATTTCTATGAGAAATGTTTCCACAATCATTTGATCAAAGTTATGTTGTTGAATTGCATCCACACTTTCATCCATTAGCATTCATTTGAGCAATTTTCATCCATTGTGGTTCAAATCTCCATTATTATTCATCAATCTATCAAACCAAGCTTGTTTTAGTCTAAAGGATTGGGAAAGGGTTGACATTCCACATCAATGCAGCACCAATCCCCCAATGGGATGAGGTTTGAGGCATTAGAATAGGTTTTCATTATTCATTTCTTGTTGTTTATGTTTAATGGCTTCCTTATTTAATGGTTTTCAAGAATTTCATTGGGATTGTAGCTTAACTAGTTAAGTATTGCTTAGAATCCATTAGATCTGGTGTATTTAGCTTGTGTTATGATTATAGTCACATTTTGGCGCTAGAAGGAGGGCAGAACTAACTAATTTTGACAAATTTTCCTTGAGTTTCCTATGTTTTGAAGGTTACAGGTAGGGAGGCACTTTTGCTTTTTACCAAAGCACTGCTTTTGAAGAAAAACTACGCTTTTGCATTTCAAAGGTGCTTTTGAAATACGACGCTTTTGCTTTATGGCAACACTTTTGATTTTTATGACAGAGGCTCACTTTTGATATTGTGACACTTTTGACTTCCCTAGTTTTTTTTGCAGATACAACAGAGAGGCACTTTTGAATTTCACCAAAGTGACGCTTTTGCATTATAGTGGCACTTTTGTGGAACAATGATGCTTTTGTTGTTTGATAGAGAGGCACTTTTATGGCACAATGATGCTTTTGTAAGGTAAAGCAGAGAGCTAGATTTTAATGTATGCTTTGATTTTTCAAGTTAATCCACTCTCTAATCATTTACTGACTTCTATTTTTTTTGTGAGGCTAACTAATTTTACAGATTTGAGAAGGAGCAAAATCTTGAAGTAAAGAAGCATATTATCACTTGACCTATATTGTAAAAATTTTCTACACACTTATGGGATGATATAACCCATCATATGTTGCTTTATTTCATGTTTTAAGATAACTAGCTTTCAATTGGGTTTGAAATTTACAATGCTATAATCTTTCAAATTTGGTTAAAATTGAACCCATACATCTCACCATTGCAATGTTGGTTTAAAATTGAACAAATACAACTTCATACTTTAGTTTGGCGCTTTTTAAAGTGAATTCATCATTGCCTTTCAGGATTTAAAAAAAATGAGCATATGTCATTCTTGTCATGCTTGTGTGAACTTCTAATGTGTATCCACTCCCCTTGTGCTTTGTGCGATCTTGGGTGAAGAGAAACACTCCAAGTTCACAAAATTTTTTGATCACCCCAAGAACTTGCTACCTACCTCTCCCCTTACACTTCGTGCAATCTTGGGTGAAGAGAAATATCATTATTAGATAAGGGCCTACTAATGAGATACATCCTGCAATGGAGAACTCATATAACTAACCCTAAAAGCATGTTTACCGATGGGTTATACAAAATTTGAGAAATTGAAAGAAAGTAGCTTATGTCGGGGGCATGGTAACATGACAGTGCCTCATCCTTGTCTGAACATATGAGTTGGGCAGGAACGGCTAAAGCATTAAGTAGCTTACGTATGGTTTACACCCCCTGTGTTCATGGATGTCATTAAACACTTTGTCTTAGAAACCTATCCTTGTTTTTTGAAATGTAATTTGAAGTAGTACATGGGAGGCACACCACTCCCAAAAGTTACTTACCACGTTCGATTTTTGGTTGAGGCAATAAAGCAAATAGGGAAGGGACTCTTTTGCTTGGCATGTCAAGACAATATATTTTCTTGTCATAGCCTATTTTTCCACTCCATCTTCATGGATTATATCATTCCTTAGGGGATGAGGTAAGCCTACCAAGAAGTATGTACCCACTATATAGGGTTGTTATTGCTTATTCTTGTTGAGTCAGTTTGACACTTTGCTTGATTTCAAAACAATTTCAAACAAACATCAACATGTTCTTCAAATTTCAAACCCTTTGGACTTAGTGTGAATACATTTTAAAATCCCTATATTACTACTTGTCCCTAAGGATATTTATTTAGAGGCTTATGAATATTTGGGCTTATATCTCAATTCAAACATTCCAAAGTCAACATAGGAGACTATGGCTTTAGCCTCTTGATTTTCACATATTGGACTTTATGGAATGAAAGTTGCTTAGTTATAGACATTTAGAGTCAAATATAATCAAGACATTTGAATGTGGTAAAATCAATATCACTAATCAAAGTTTAAATCAAATGAACACACCACACATTGGGCTTATTTTCAAAACACGTTGACTTCCAAGCAACAAAGTGAAAACAAGAAAATGTATTGCCAGTCATTGACTCAAATTTTTATCATCCAAACATTGAGTTCTTAGGTTTATCACTCTTAGGGTAAAGCATGTTTTTCACTACCTTGATCTTATAAAAAATTCCCTTTTAGGTTAACACATTTGGGTCAAACATCTCATCCATCTCAAAACACATTTGACATCTCACCTCACAAACAACTTTGAAACTTTGGACACATCAACATTCTAGACTTAGGTTATCATCAAATTAATCCCCTATATTAGCTATATGTGTGTAAATGAATCCTTTTCCATACACTTAGTTGAGTTAATCATCATCCTTTTGAAAAAAATTATCTTAAAGGTCACAATTCTACCTTTAGATTCACAAGTTCATTAGCACCTTTTATTGAAAAACATCAAACCTTTAGTCTAAAGTGTTGTCCAAAGTTTACAAGTTCATCATCCATATCACTCACCCCTTTTCATCATCCACTCCCATCATTGTTCCAAAACAACTTAGAGGGTCCCTTTTATCAAAATTTGAATCAACTAGAGAGTTCCAGTAATACAAATATCAACACACCTCTCCCATAGTTGATCCACAATTTATGGTAACAACGAGATCACAACACAATAAAAACATGAAGCAAACCAAAACTACATCTACCACAAGTGATACCACCCAACAATAATTTTATCCTAGGAACCACTCTACCCCGTCACAACAACCACAAAATCTACTAGACATGGGGTATGAGGTAGAAGATGTCACGAAAAAACCCCCTTGAGCTCACCATAGAGGAATTACTGGAATATCAACAAGATCCTAAAACAAGCCATATCATCAACTCTTTGTTGAAAATGAACCCTACACAATAAATGCTAGCTTTAACAAAATAAGGGGCTAAACTCCCTTCAACATTTGACTTTGACACAATAAGGGAAGAACCCCTTGGAAATATGGCTTCTATTCCTAAAATTTCCATCACACAATGCTTGACACATGGTGTGACTCAATCCATCATTTGACCAACCCCATCACACGCACCAAGTCAACCATTGACTACTAGACTTGTAACATGACTTGGAACAAACCTTGGTCTCACTCCCAATTTAGGAGGCAACACTTTTTGGTACACAAGACACCAACCTTCCCCAAAACATAAATTGGACACTTATATTTAGTGCCCAACCATATTCTTCCACCACCACAAGTACCCAAAGTGTTCCTAACATAACACAAATTCATATGAGCCAAGTACCCCAAGTGGGTCAACAAGGGAAGGTGAACACCATCATCCAAGGTCAACCCTTAATGCAACAAGGTTCATCTACATCAAGCCCCCAAATTGACACATCAAAACAATTGGTTCCACAAACCACACAAACCAACCCACAAAACACATCACACCCACTTGTCATGAATCCAAATAAAGGAAACCCATTGGTCACAAATCCCATCAATCAAGGTAAAACCTTGGCCCCAAATCCAACACAACAAGGGAACCCCAAACATCAAAACAATCAAGGTATCCGTCCAATCAATTGACCCAAGGTCAAAATGTGCCATTGATATCGCAACACCAAATGGCACCATCATAACCATTGGTCCCCCAAGTCATGCAAAATAAAATGGGACCCCAAATCTACATTCCTCCACCCCAATCTCAGATTTTATAAGGAATGATAGTGCAAAACAACCCTCAAAATCCACCACATGTGCCACAAAATCAAAATGTTTTGACCCAATACAGTATAATGTTGCAAGCCCAACAAGCATTGCAACAATAACAAGCCCCACAAGCACAACAAGCCTATCAACAAGCTCAAGCTCAATCCCTACAAGCACAACAAGCTCAAAAACAAGCATTGCTCACACACCAACAACAAGCCCAACAACAAGTGTTACAAGTACAACAATATGCCCAACAACAAGTGCTTGCGCAACAATGACGACAACAAGGATTGTTGTACAACCCCCAACAATACACCAACATGCAACAAAATGTCTTAATCCCAAATGCACAAGAATCATACACAACTCCTCCACTATCACCGTCACCTACACAATATCAAAATCCACCCTACATTGTCATATAATACCCGCCCATATCAAAATCCCAACTACAAATCGTCTACCATCCCACAATATAACATGTATGCACCTCCACCAAATACTCAAGATGATTTGGTATCACAAATTAAGGTGCTCACGAAGCAAATCCAAGACATCCAAATGGGGGAAACGAAGAAACCACATGCACAACAAAACTTATGTCCATACCCCTTTGATAGAAACATTGCGATGATACCTTTCCCGCCCGGATTTGAAGTCCCAAAAATTTGACAAATATAGGGGGAAGGGAAATCTGGTGGATCATATCAAATAATTTCATGTAACATGTATGGAAGTTGCTTACAATGATTCCCACTTGATACGCCTTTTCCCACATAGTTTGGGAGGCCCAACAATAGATTGGTTCTCATAGTTACCTCCAGGAATTCAAACCTTCCAAGACATAATCAATCGGTTCATAGATCATTTCTCCTATAACCTAGACATGGATGTGAGCTTGGAAGATCTATACACCCTCAAACAAAACAAGGGTGAATCCTTCACAAATTTCCTACAACGGCAGAGGCAAAAAGCTAGCAAGAGCAAATGACCTATTCCTAAGGAACAAGTAGGAATTATCATTGCCAATGTAGACATAGATCTATTATTCCAATTAAAAATGCAATGTGTCACATCCTATGACAAGATTATCCCTAGGGACCTCAACATCGAAATATCCCTTATTGCACAAGGAAACACCCAAACATACAAAGATAACCAAACATCTACTAGTTCCTTTGACAAACCCTATGTATGGGCTAAGAACAAGAATGTTACTAGTGATGGTGTTGTTTATGTAAAGGTGGTCCTAACTACTCCCAAGCAAACAAACAATCAACCATCAAACACACAACAAAACATACCACAAACAAACACACAGTTACCAAACAATCAACCAACGATCATTGTTGTAAACACTCAACATGGACCACAAAGAACAAACAATGATCCTAAGCAACAATGCACTCCCTTAAGGGAACCTATGGAGGACGTGTTGAAGAAGTTGATACAGTCTAACCTTATCACACTCCTATATTTCTCAAACTATCAAGAGCCACAAGCCAAACCTCCTAGCTATAGGGAAGATCATTTTTGTGAATTTCACTGATTCAAAGGTCATAATACACAAAATTGTTTTAGGCTCATACATCTAATCCAAGATCTTATCAAACAAGGAGACATTGATGTTGGTAAAAAAGATGGGAATAAAAATTTAAAAATTTACAAAAAACCATATACTTGATCATGGAAAAACAAAGTATTCAGGAAAGGCATCAACTTCAAACAACGTAAACAATACCAAAGATACTACGGTAGGGCACATTTGTTTTTTTCATTCATCACAATATGAGGAATCAAACATACATCAAGATACTATTTTAAAACAAAATCCAAACCAATCAATAGTGTCTAGAAATATTGTATATCGTAATGGCATCAAATATGTATTAGATTGTGATATCTATCCCACATATGACTCAATGATTGGGCATATTGAAGAAGTCCCAAATGAGTAAGAAATATCCCTTATTGCACCCATACCTACAAAATGTTGCAAAGAGTCTTTTACCGATGATGTATCATCCACCCAAGGATCATATCAAGAGAAGGCTCTTGAGGATAATGAAAGTTACTATGAATTGAGTCAGGATCAAGAACCCTTATCCCCACAACATTGCCATGATTTTCATAATATCTTCCAACCCGTAGGTGATAGTTGCTCTACCCTAAGCCAAGATGAAGAGCTCAATTCCCCATAATTTTATCAAGAGCTAAGGTACATCTTCCAAACCATTTTAAATTCCAAAGATATCCTTGATATCACCCCTAAGATGTTTCTTTCTAATGGACATATAGATGTTCTTCATCCAAAATAAGTCTCCCACTCTTGATATTCCCACACAAGAGAAAGCAACAGTTAAGATTCTTGATTCTTATAGTGATTGTACATCATTGACCTCTTCTGAATCAACCCCAACATTTTTTGAAGCGGTATCAATAGATAAAGATGTCATAAAATCAGAGCAAACAATTCATCTTCCTAAATAGTAGGAACCCCTGGCAATATTATGTGTTCACAACAAGTCATATTCAGTGGCTATGGATCAGAGGATATGTTATCAGGGCAACGGATTGGGTATTGTTAATACCTTCACAATGTTGGGGGCAATCTTTTCTAATGCAAACATCAACATAGAGGGCACAAAGGATCCTTATAGTGAAAATATTGTCAACACTACAACTAGTCGTATCTTGAATCGTCATCCACCCATCATCTCATACACAAATTGAGACCAATGTAAAAAGAAAGATTCCTATCAAAGCAAGGATAATATCATCAAGGAAAATGAATTCATAAAGCAAAAAGGGAAAAGTAAATACAAATGGATACCAAAGAATACAAAAGAAAATCATCCTAATCATACTCCATTAGTCAAAGAAACTATGGGGAAAAGTAAAAAATGGAAACGTATCCATCAAAGATGTCCTCAATTACAAAATCAAGCTTCTCAAGCAGTTGGTACTAATTCCACTCAAAGCTCTATTTCCACCCACCATCGCTCATATTCCAAAGTTTGGAGAATCAAATGTTCCAAACTATCTACCAATCCATCTCATATTCCTTCATACATGACACTGTATACTCCATTCATGATATCCAATTATCATGTTAACCATGTGTTGGCAAGTACCCTTCATCATAAGGATTCTAAAGAAACTCTATCGCAATGTGCACACATAGAGAAGGTTAATTTCGATATCCACAATACAAATCAGAGTTCTCAAAAGTTGCATTCAAGTACTCATACCTTAGCAAAGCAATTTTTTTCAAATAGGATGTCATTGGCATGTTATGACAGTGGCCTCTACATTAGTACCATCAAGTGGTTCAACATAAGGGTAAAACTTTCAAAAAATCAAAAAAATCAAAAATTTCAATCAAGAAAATAGTAAAAATAAAAATTGTCCTCCAATGAAAACCACTACGGTGGTGCTTTGGGCATGTACTATGATGAAAACTTGGAAAACATGCATCATGAGTAGAATCAAACGTCTATGTGATCCTTCTCAGATAGAAGTATCTCATCCTTGTCATGATGAACCTAATGTTCCCTCCATCCATATAATCTAGCTTTATCCAGATAATTCTAGTTTATCTTGATCTTGACAAAAATTCGACATATACTTCAACTCTACTCATGGAAAGCTCTTGACAGGCTCTTTACCATTTTATCCCATGAAGTCATGTAGCCCATATCTAGCATGATGAATCTATGTTGAACTCTTTGCATATACATTACCTATCTTGGTTTGACCATGGCACTATGAAACATTGCTAGACATTGGGGGCGGGTTATCGCACTCTTGTTTTCAAATAACTCTTGATCCATGTCTTCTATATCACAACGTGATATCAACATTGTGATCTAGGTATCATTTATCTCAAACCTCATCAAAAATCTAGAAAATCCAAAAAACATCAAAATCTTGTACACTCAAAATCTAAAACACATCAAAATCCCTAAACATGTCAAAAATTCAAAAAAAAAGTCAAAAACAAAACCTTGTCGAACTACTTTTGGGGGTTGAACCCTATTGAGGTTAAATAGAGTTTATAATGTGATGGGTAAAAAATTGTTTGAAATTATGTAGATGCATGTAAGGCAGTTACAGAGGGAAGTTGAACTGGTTTTAGTTGGGTAGGGTTACAGTTTCTGTTATTAAGCATGTTAAGATGCTTTTTGAAAAAACTTTGTTAGTTGTAGGAGCTTCTTGGATGATAGATGAAATTATGAGGCAAATGATGTAATATTTTTTTTCAAGCAATACAAAATCATATTACCGACCAAAAAAAAAACCTTGTCGAACTACAATGTCTATCAGATTGAACGTAGGAAAGGCCATCATCGATGCACCCCCGAGGCATTAGGTTAGCCTTTAGGAGTCTATCATAATAAACTGATAATCCATCAAGTGTTCATACCTCATCAATAAATGGTTACAAGTCAAATTCAGTCAAACTACGTGGTCTCTGCATGTATAACGTAGGCAAGGATAATCTTTGATAAGCCCTTGAGGCCCTAGGTAAATCCCTCTTAGGTCTTGGTCAAAACTCAAAAAACACCAAAAATATTTAAAAACTTAAAAACCCAAAACATTAGAAAACATTCAAAACGCTAAATAGCCTCACATAACCTGAAAATCTAAAACATTCAAATACACCCAAAAAGATTAAAAAAATAGCCTCAAAACATTACAAAATACCAAAAACATTAAAATATTCCAAAAAGTCCAAAACCACCCATCTCATTTTTCTTGCACTCGCAATAAAATTCCATCCATAATAAATCGATCGTCATACTCACCCTTTGGTAACACAAAATGAAAAACAAGTACAACAATTAGCAAAAGTAGAACCTGTAAACACAACACAAAAATTAAACCCTTGATCATTATCAAACATATCAATTTCGAACCATATATCAACAGACTTTCAAAATAACCTATCAACCCGCCTACTCAAATAATACATCCTCGAATGCATCTTTCCTGCAATGGGCATTATCATTGGCAATTATTTTGGATACTTATCCTCAAAACACATTACACCTCTTAGCAAGAGATATACATAGCATTAACTGTTTGTTCATTTTGATCATGTCTTATGATTTATCTTGTTGACCCATTCTGAGGACCTCTCGATGATGTCTATCAAAATGATTTAGAGAGAAAGGAATGGGGCATCGATCATTATCTTTCATTTGTTGTGCTTGTGGGATATTTTTGTAAAATAACTTTAGCAAATACTTGCTTTTTGTGTGTAGGGAGGTTGTTTTGAATAAATTGTTGACCATTGTGTATGCTTTGGTTTGGAATGTTCTAAACTTCTCACTACATTCCAACAAGGTTTTTGTATGTCAAGGTGTGAGCAAGGATCATCCTATTTGTTTGCAGAGCCAAAGTCCATTGCATTAGGTACAACGCCATCCAGGTTATCGATACCTTGATGCATTGTATCTATGCACTATATCAAAAATAAGGAATGAAATGACAAAGTATCCCAATCCCTAAAACAAGAAAATAATCAATCTCGTCACCATATCTAATAAGGACTCATAGACTTGTTGGACTTCTAAATCAATCTTGAAATCAATGGTTAATCCATTCATCTTATTCTTCTATCTTCTTTTTTCACTAACATAGTATCATGAAAGTCAACAAAAATAATAATGCAGCCATCTTGCATCCACAAACCATCAGCATGCATACATCCTACATAATCATATCATAATCATTGTCTCATAATCATCAGCATATCATAAACATGACATCAACATATGGGAAATACGCAAAAGAGAAATGCATCCATCTCATAGCATGTCATATAGAAAGATATTGAAAAAGAGAATAAACCATCCATCACATTAGATCCATAACATATATCATACATTGTATATCATATAAACATTGCATCATACATCACATCATATCATATGCATAAATAAGGAAACACATCCATAACATAAACATCTGCATCCATCCATAGCATGTGCATCCATACATAAACATAAAGCATGAAATAAATGAAACATCACATCAAATAACAAAACATCATATCATAATCAAATCGGGTCATCTCATATATATCTAAAAAAAATGAATGTCATAATACAAAGTTAGAGTCAATGTGTCAATATCATCAAAAATATATATACAAGAGGTTATCAAAACTCAGTCGATGAATGTATATACATGTAATAATTAGGGTTGTACATCCAAAAATGTCTACAAAAGTGTGAGGCTATCCTCGACTTTGATGATCATCGCGCTGCGACGGGTCCTATCGTTGGCTCCCTAAAGGTTGCCCAACTAAGAGACCTCTCGAACCACTCAGCTTGACTCTGCTCCTCTATTCATTCTCTGGTTGTCATCACACTCTAGGCATCACCCTATGGTACAAGGTGTGGTAATAAGAGACCTCTGCCATTGTATCTCCATACATTTGTGTTGGGACCTGGCCCTGTGTGTGCGTAGAAGTAGCCTCTAGTTGTTGCCTCCACCTAATCTCTTGAGTAAGCTAGATCACGAGCTACTGAACCTGTGATCAGTCTTGCTCTCGTTCACTAGTCAATCTCTGCACCTTCGTGTGGGTTGTATACCACTCCCCTGTCAGGTACTGGACTTGCTGATAAACCAGTCCCTCTCCATAGTAAGTGCAAAAATTTGTGCATCTTGATGGTTTGGACCCTAATCCTATTGTTGCTGGCATGGTGGGGATGGTGGCCTCAATGACACATGCCCTGAAACTTTTCCATCATGTGGCTACTACTAGTGCCCATCTTCAAACACCTGTCCATCGTGTCTAGCTCTAGGAAGCTGTTGATGCCCCCTCCCCTATCCTTTGCCTGCACCCTGTACCCTACCCCTGTCGGGTACCTATATAATTGTGGGATCTATCAAGTGAACGAGCGCGAACTGTAACCACGAGGTATCATATGCAAGTGTAGTACTTGCATCATACGGTCCAACGATGTACACCCATGGTTGGGGCATGAGCTATCTAAAGTCATCAACCATGCAAATACAGCTCTATACTCAACTAGGATAACATCCCAGATCTCCCCAAATTGACGGACAACCTAATCTAGAAGATACCACTCGATCATGGTGTGCTCCAGGCCCTACATGTATCTAGTTTGTCTCATGAAAAAGAGTTGTTGATGATTATCAAACCATGGCAGTACCTACAACCATGGCCTCTACCAAAATATTTTCATATCGTCAATCACCCATCTCTAATACGAGATACTTGTCGGCCCTGTATGGTGCAGTGTGATCATGGCTCTATAATGGTATATAATAGGGTCATCCACGTCAACATCTACCAAAGAAACAATTAGTCTGAGCATGGAAATGTGCTCCCATGCCCAGATATGTAACAATATAACCACAACTCCTATGCTTTGCCCTTGCATGTAGACGACTAATGCATATCATGATATAAAGACACAAGTAACATAAGGACCTAAGAAAAGCAAGTCATGTTTGCTATCATCCTCGACCAAGCAAGTCCCCAACCTAGGCTAAAACCTCAACCCTACCTATCTAGCATAAGCACTTCGCAAATCAATTCTCCAACAATCAATATCAAGTCTGGTGCCTATCCTTTATAATCCTTCAAGTCAATATGTGTTGTCTCTATCCATAGGGTATTTATACCAAGTATGTCATAACACACAATCATCCTAGCATCCACGTCATTAATGACTCACTCACACTGGATTAGCACTCGCAAGATGCGCTAGACATCCTCTAGTGTAACAGTTGCCTCCCCAGTAGGCAGGTGGAAGGATGAGATCTCATTGTGCCACCTCTTAATCAATGTTGTCATCATCGCAAGGTGAGTCCTGATCTTGGGAATCCTTGCCATGAACCCTAGCCCGATCGCCCTAAGGAACATCCTCACTTGTTCAATCAACTAGGGAACGAGGGACAAAATGCCAAGTTTGTGCTCCCTAAAATGAAGTAGTTGAATGATCTCCTGCACAATCGAATCAAACCGCGTCAAAAATTACTGAAAAAACTTATAAAATTTCACGTTTTGGAACCTAAACTACAAAAGCACCTTTATTTTGCAAAAGCACTGCACTATTTTTGAGCAACATGCCAAAATGTCAAAAGTGACACCATTTTCAAAAGTGCATCAACTTTTCAAAAATGACACTGAACCAAAATATCAAAAGCGACACTCCTTGCAAAAGAGCAACGCTATTGCAATAGTGTCGCTAAACCCTAAATTTGATTACGACGCCCTATGCAAAAGCGCATTGGCTTTTCAAAAGTGATGTTATCCTTACCTAAGCAAAAGCAATGCTATCTACAATACCATTGCTTCTTTGGAAAAAGCACCATCGACCGGTTCAAAAGTGACAATGAAAACTACACCTTTGTTTGACCACTTTGACCTACCATTAATGACCTAAAAACTAAAAAATGAGAATTTTTTTTATTTTCATATCGGTGGTCCTGCGTCTGTTGCGTGTTGCTACTCTCGTACCTTGTCTGTGAGGTGTTGTGGGGGCTCACGAGCCACATTTCACCAAGGTGTTAGAGCAAGAATCGTAGAGTTTCACTAAGGCTATGAGTGCAAATGATTTGAAAATGACCCCTTCACCTCTATTTAAGCGAAAAAAATTAGGGTTTTTTGCCCTAATTTGAGGGGGGAAATGGTATGTTAATCTTCTTTTATCAAATTTTGAGCAATGGGGCATATTTTGAGACATTTTTCATGTTTATGAGCTTGTTTTCGCGTCTCAAAACCTATTTATGCACCTGCATCAATGTTAAACCTTTTGTCGCAATATCAACTCAAAAATTCAAATTTTTGCTCGATCTATCGAGGGGGAAAGGTACCAGCTTAGTTCCTTCCGCTGGGGCAAAGTGGGGCATTTGAAAAATCAAGAATTTTTAAATTTTTGATTTGAGCAAAAACATTAATTTGAAAAGCGTCAGTCTTTGAACCAATGTAATAGGTACCTCACTTCAAAGAGGGGAAAAATGTACACTTAAAATTATCCTAACTAATATGCACAATTGAATCTAATTACTAACACCATTTCATCCTAAATTCACCTCCTTTTCGACTGTTTAATTGAATGATCCTAGTTGTTTAATTAAATGCATCAAATTCTCCTATTAATCAAATGATCATTATTATTTGGCTAATTCACCCCCTTTCACACTAATTTTCATCTTGTTTAATTGGATAATGTGAATTATTTAAATTAAACACCTTATGTACTCTCATTTAATTGAATAATCTTAATTATTGAATTAAATGTCATTTGACCCCCTTTCATTAAATAAATTAATTATTTAATGAGCATCCTAATTTCACTCAACTTGTATAATTAAAATTTTGTTTTAATGATCTAATTCCTATTTTCCCTCACCCTCCCACTTGCAAGGGAATATTCCCTTGGAATATTCTTCAATTTGAACTAAAAAATGGAATATTCCTTTGTAACAACTTCCCAATTTTTAGGAAGTGTGCTTCTTTGAATCAATGAGAGCCATTGATTAACTCCTTGATCCATGTCAACTTGCATTCTCATCTATTTATGAGAATCTTTGATCCATGCCATCTCCTCTCATGGCATCTCATCCATTGATTGATCAAATCAATCTTGACCCTCGATTCACCATTTTCTCCTATAAATACACATCATTTCTATGAGAAATGCATCCACAATCATTTGAGAAAAGTTATGTTGTTGAATTGCATCCACACTTTCATCCATTAGCATTCATTTGAGCAATTTTCATCCATTGTGGTTCAAATATCCATTATTACTCATCAATCTATCAAACCAAGCTTGTTTTAGTCTAAGGGATTGGGAAAGGGTTGATATTCCACATCAATGCAACACCAATCCCCCAATGAGATGAGGTTTGAGGCATTAGAATAGGTTTTCATTATTCGTTTCTTTTTGTTTATTTTCAAGAATTTGATTGGGATTATAGCTTAACTAGTTAAGTATTGCTTAGAATCTATTGGATCTAGTGTATTTAGCTTGTGTTATGATTATAGTCACAAAAATAAATAGAGACTCACAATTTTCACTATTATAATCTTGTAGAGGTTGTTTTTTCTCCTCCTATTAACTCATAAATGTTAGGGCATTGGGAAACATGCAAACTTTGAAGAGAGAAGGAAGCATACTCTTTACCATAAAAAATTCCTCGTATCTACATAGATTGATTGAGATAGGGTTGCATGCATGCATCTTCACATGTCATGAATTATTAAGTTTCCTTCAATTGATTGAACCAACAAGAATTTCCATTTTTATAAGTTTTTTTATCTATTAAAACAAATTACTTGAGTCATGCACAAGATCTTTAACATAGTTGGATGACAAGCAAATGACTGCAACTTAAACACACAAAATAACCACAAAATGTAAAAGGTCAAGGTGTGAGTTGAGTTTGTTGCATGTTATCTTCTAATTGTTCTTTTGGAGAAATGATGGAGAGAGAGAGAGAGAGAGAAATATATATAGGCTAAAATATAAGTAGAGTGAATTGTTCAACATTTACTACTAACATTTTAATCAATTTAACAAAATTATAGACCTTTTTGAAATGGATGGCTATATAATTTTATTAAGAGTGTAATTTTTGTTATATGTTTTCATTTGACAATGCCCTTAAGCAATCCTCTTCTCACTTTCTCGGTGCAACATATGGACTATCTTGAATGCACACATATATTTGGTGTGTGAAGGCGGGACATATGCAAATAATCACAAGGCTACATACTCTTAATATAACTGTGAATGTGGTCCTTGGAGATCAATGTTGTTGATGTTGATTGATGCTCTTTAAATTGACTAACTTTCTGATTTATGTATTGTTAAGGTCCATGCAATTTGAAGAGGGATCTAGCAACACCTATTGTGACTTATTGGGATGATTTAACTTGTAGATTTAAATCAATCTACTTTCCTTGAAATTTACATAAATTTTATATATTTTGTGAGATGTTGAGGAACTAGACGAGCATTGTTAGATTGTAGGGCTACTTAGTTTGTGAATTTTTGTTGAAGAATGAATGATTGATAAGGTGCAAAGGCATTAATATCTTGCCTACATCCTATTAAATATTTTTTTATTAAATATAATATCTAAATAAAAATTTATAATTTTATAAATACATCACGCTTGCTCTCAAACTACTAGAAACATGATATGTCCCACACAACATTCCAATATTGTCAATCCCAAGTTCTAGATCCCATTATCATAAGAAAATCATACATCTACTTTATCTATAAATGTCCACTTCCTTTTTCTATTTTTTTTATCGGTGATAATAGTTTATTTTATTAAAGATAAAGCAAAGTTACAGAAATTACAGAATTAACATCATCCAACAACTACCAAAAAAGGTTGATAAACTAGCACAGTATCCAAAGTAGCCAAAAATCCCCTACCATATTTGCCTGATATCTACCCTACCAACCTTTACCTGTGCCCCAAACTATTTACAGTTTCAATATAAAACAGGGTTGAACCCCAAAAAACAAAATCACTAGCTAAGTACGTACAGTACACTAAACGTAATATAAGCTTGTGTTACTCAAAAGCCTTCAATGAGCTTCCTAGCTCCAAAGGAACTATCTCCATTATCGGCTTTAGCTTCTTCCTCAAACGCAGACCCTTCTTTTCACGCATCTTCGCTCTGGTGACGTCTTTGAGATTCTTTATGACCTCCTCGATCTCCATTAATTCGACAAAGATTTTAAGTGCTTTCCACCCGCGTTCCGCTCCTTCTCGCCATAGAGATTTGGTGCGTCCTTCTGGTCACCTGATAAATAGATGATTTAAATTTGCTAGCTTTGGGCCCCCACCTTGCATGCCTTCATCCTTAACAAATCCCACTCTTGGTATAGCCCACTCCAGGATGCTTTCCATATC
Organism: Sequoia sempervirens; assembly: GCA_007258455.2. NCBI lineage: Eukaryota > Viridiplantae > Streptophyta > Pinopsida > Cupressales > Cupressaceae > Sequoia > Sequoia sempervirens. Next base: position 41,422 of record VDFB02281409.1, on the reverse strand, counting down.
TTCTAAAAAATCTTTATGAACCAATGTTTTCATTACTTTCCTCACTACATCCATCGACTCTCCTAAGTCCAGTCCCCAAGCTATGATCAACGAGTAAATATCCATTTTAGTTCTATATCTGTGCTTCAAATCTTCAAAGCCATTGCGAAAATAATTTGCACAGCTTGCGCTTCCTGCACATCCTTGAAGAGAAATAGACCTCTCAACCTCTTCGCAGACACTTTTCCATCAAAAGGGTCCAATTTACTCCTTGATTTCAAAGTGAAATTGGCCTCCATTTCTTCTCTAGTTCTCTGGCTTCCCACCTACCTCACACCCCCGACCGAATACACTCCTTACACCCGCACACCAAGAAGCATCGAAGGCGATGAGATGTGTATCTTTAATACACCTCATTTTACCAGCCATCACCATTAATGTCGAACGTATGTCTAGCACTAACAAAACAACCTTCATCAATGCTTCACTTCCTTTGGGAATTTCCATGCCACCTTACTTGCTAAATGTTCATTCCTTCTTGCATTAAATGCATCAGACAAAAATCCTCCAAAATAATGCCTCTAAAGTCTTTGAATCTAAAATCATCCACCTCTGCAAAAGATAGAGCCCATTTTGAGAGTGTATCTACTTCCACATTCCTAGTTCTCCTAGTATGACTAACCTTAAATTCCTCAAAAGGGGCTAATTCTTCAATGATTTTCCTAATCACTCCCTGCAAATGCCAAGCATCAATTCCTCCTTTTATAATTGCTTGAATTATTATCAAGGAATCACCTTCCAAATGAATCCTTGTTACCCCTAACTTTTTGGCTATCTTAATTGCCATTAAGGCTATTGCTGCTTCTGCTACATTGTTAGTTCCTTCCTTCAATCTCCTTGCTCCTATGGCCAGCACATTCCCATTCCAATCATGAACAATACTATCAACCCCTGATGGACCTGGGTTTCCTTTTGACACTCCATCAAAATTTACCTTCCACCAACCTTCCTATGGTTTCTCCCATTTATCCACCTCTAAAGACGATTGAGTTGGATTAACCCAACCAAGCCCCTTAACGGGCACTTCCTTTTCTTATTAATTGGATGTATTTCATCATCTAGGGAAAAAATATGTTAGCATTATATGTAATGGGTACATCTAAGAGGTCTTAAAGGTGAATTATTGAGTCCTTAAGCAAATGATGTGTTGGATTAATCACAACTCCCTATGAACACATGCTATCTTTTGATTATTGACAATTCCTCTAACTAACTCTCTCTATCTCTTTCTTTTCTCTTTTTCTCTTCATCTCTTTCTCTCTCTCTCTCTTTATATATATGTCTCTTTGTTTCTCTCTCATTTTCTCCATCTCTCCTACTTTATATCTCTATTTCTATCTCACTCCTCTCTCTACCTCTTTCTATCCATGTCTTTCTCTACCTTTGTCTCCCTATCACTCTATCTATCTCCCTATCTCCCCCTATCTCTCTCTCTTTCCATACCCCTCTTTATCTCTCTATATATCCCCCTCTCCCCTATCCCTCTCCTCTATATATTGAGCTATCTCGCCCTCATCTACCTAGCTCTCTCTCTATATCTCCCCTCTTTTCTCCCGCTCTCTTTATCTCCCCCCTCTTCTATCTTTTCTCATCTATTCCTCCCTCACTCCCTCCCTATCTCCCTATCTATCTCTCTATCTCTACCTCTCTCTCCCTTTGTCTTCCCATGTATCTCTATCTCTCTTCTCTATTTCTCTATTTGTATCTCTATCTCTTTGTCTGTCTCTACTTGTCTATCTCTACTTCTCTCTCTTTGTCTCTCTATCTCTCTCTCCCTCTTCCCCTCTCTCTATATATCATTATATCACTATCTCTCTATCACTCTATCTCACCATCTATCTCTCCTCCCTCTTCCTCTATATCTCTCTATCTCTCCCTCTCTATCTCCATATCCCTCTCTCTACCTCTCCCTATCTCTCTATCTATTTCTCTCCCTCTCTCTTCATCTCTACCTCTATCTTCCTCTCTCCCCCTCTATCTCTAGACATGTCTTCCTCTTTCTCTCCATCCATCTCTCTCCTCCCCCTCCATCTCTCTCCCTCCCTCTTTGTAGACCTCTATATCTATATCTATATCTATATCTATATCTATATCTATATCTATATCTCTCCATATTTATTCTTCCATCTCTCCACCCCTATATATCTCCCTCTCTCTACCTCTCTCTCTATATCACTTCCTATCTCTATGTTTATCTTTTTTTCTCTCCCTCTCTCATTCTCTACCTCTCTATATATTTATCTCTTCCACTTTTATCTATCTTTCTCTACTTTATCTCTTTATCTCTCCCTCTCCTCTCAGTATCCCTTTCCTTCTCCATCTTTATCTCCATCTCTATCTCTATCTTCCTCTCTATCTCTATCTTCCTCTCTATCTCTATCCCATATCTATATCTCCTTACCCCTCTCTCTCTCCATCGCTCTTCCCCCCTCTATCCCTCCCTCTTCTATCCCTATATGTCCCTCTCTCCCCATTGCAAACATAGCATGAACCCGTTGGTAATAGAGCCTAATTATCTTCTCGGTTCAAAGGTTTTGTGTCATTCATATTTGGATTTGTGTAAGTAGATGCATAGTTGTTTCGAAGTTATCACTTCTCTATTGATATTTTTGTTGCACAAGAAACATAATTTTCTAAATAACCTACCAATTGATATTTTTTAACTAATTGACCTTCCACATCGCTTTGACATACCCATTGCACATGAAGGTGCGATTTCTAGTTTATTTTTTAGGAACTAGGGGAGAGGGGTCGATACGTGCATGGGGTCCAATATGTGCTATAGGATTGGTGTGCATAAGTACCCATAGTGGTGCACCTCTAGTCTAATAAAGATAAAAATTTAACATGCATAAAAAACCAAATTATGCCCAATCAATGATTAGATATTAAATGCACAATTGCTCGGTAAACGCAAGAGTGGGGATTAAATGCACAATTTTTAGTTTCTATTTTTTTTCAAAATAAGTACAGGATGGCAACTAAACAAGTCAAATTGTATTCAAAGTACTTTTAACATATCACTGACAAAATCCTCATTGCTCATAAAAGAGTTGTATGCTAAAAGTAGACCCCCAAATACATAAACATAGAAACCCAACTAGCACACCAACACAAGACTCCCTTATAGATAATGGACAACTACACATCAAAATAGGCAGGTCCTACATCAACACCATACAGACCCATATGTCTCGTCTTTGAATCATAATATAACTTATTATAACCAAGTTTCCCACAAGCACATGACCAATTTAACATTTATAAGCATTTTCTTGTCTCATCTAACATGACCCCTTCAACAATATAGGCATCCGTCTGTCCCATCTCACCAAATGAACCACACATACTAGTCACTTCAACTACACGCCCACCCGCATCTGGAAAAATAAGTTGTAAGGTCATCATTCTTCTTGAAAAAATATGGAAACAAATGAAAACATTCCACCAAACCAATAAAATCACAATTTAATGGCCACAACATATCAAATCTGAAATTTATATCATTCAAATTTCAAATTTGAAAGAGGACAGGAATTTAATACACCATATCGAACAAGCATGAAACAAATCACAATAATTCCTAATTCAAATAGCCATGAAATCCTTGAAGACTTAACTTATTATGGAGTGAGTGACATAAGAAAAAGAGGAGTCACAAGCACAAAGTTGAGCGACATAACAAGAAGAGGAGGCAACAACACATAATCCAGACTACCAACTTCCATATTGTTTCAGGTGTTACTCTATATGCATTATATTGAGATTATTTATATTATTTATACCTGTTAATGTGTTCATGTACATAAGATGCAGGATTTGTTACACTCTTACTATTTTTCATTCCTAAGCTTTATATTTTTTTTCATTACAACCATTACAATCATAGGCTAACAGATCATTCATTACAGTCATAGTTTAACAATTGTGTTTCCCTTCTATACAATGTAAGTGTAGTTCCTAGTTTGTTGTGTGTAAGTATGTGCATATTGTACATGCCTATCAGATATGAGATTTTCTAAACTTTGACTTACTATTTTTCATCCCTTTTCCTTATATTGTTCTTCAGTAGAGTCTTGCGTTAATATGTGTGTTTTCCTTGAATACAATGTAAGTGTAGTTCCCAATTTGTTACGTGTGAGCATGTATATACTATACATGCCTATCAAATATGAGATTTGTTAAACTATGACTTACTATTTTTCATCCCTTTTGATTTATTTTATCTTTCATTACAATCATAGGTTAATAGTTATGTATCGCTTTTATACAATGTAAGTGTAGCTCCCAGTTTGTTGTGCATGAACATGTGTATACTGTAAATGTCTATCAGATATGAGATTTTTTTAACTAACTATTTTTAATCACTTTTCCTTAATCCCTTTGCCTTAAATTAATACTTGTGTTTCACTTCTATACAAGGTAAGTGCAGTTCCCAGTTTGCTATGTCTGGATATGTCTATACTGTGCATGCCTATTAGATACGAGATTTGTTTAACTCTTACTATTTTAATCCCTTTGCCTTATTTTGTATTGTAGTATAGTTATAGATTTACAGTTGTGTTTGCCTTGTATACAATGTAAGTGTACTTCCTATTTTTCTATGTGTGGATATGTTTATAGTTATACTACACATGCCTATCAAATATGATATTCGTTAAGTCTTGATTGTTATTCATCCCCTTGCTTTTTTTCCTTCACTAGAGTCATAGGTTAATAGTTGCAATTCATAGTTTGCGGTGAGAGTATATGTGTATTTTGTATATGCCTGAGAATGCCAATGTTGATCACAATGAAGTTGTTCCACTCACTATTTTGTTCTCCATTACAATCATGGTTTAATGGTCTTGCTCTGTATATATGTATTCCTATGTTTGTGAGTTGTTTACAATATTTCTAAATGTCAATGCAACAAACTAAAAAGAAAACACATAAACAAACTAATTAATCTTTTGTTCAAGCATCATTATCATCTTATGCAAAGAAAACTATCATTCAATATGAATATTCCTACTTATTGTTATTTGAATAACTAAATATATGTTTTTCTTTCCTTCAATAGTATGGTTTTGATTGTACTCATTCTATACATAAGACTAAGGCAAATAGAATGGTGACCTGTACTACAAAAAAAAAAAATTCCCTCCCACAAAAAGAGGTGTTAGATTTTCCCTACAAGAAGATCCTCCAGTTAGTGCAAAAAACAATACCCAACCTATTGCACCAGAGTGGAGGTCACTACACCTCAAAGACTACAAAATGTAACAATGCAACACTGCATGTGATCAACAAAGGGTATGACAAGGGCACTCCATGATATAAAGGAGAATGACATGTCCATAAGGGGTCCTTCAAAAAAATAGAAAATCTCAACAGCCATGCTCTCCAAATGGTTAGGTGGCCTAACAACCACAGCTAAGAAAGGTCCTCCAACTATCCTCACCAAAGAGGAAGAACTTTTGATTGTAAAATGGGGAAAATAAATGGTTACAATAGGCCATGGCCTTGAGATTGTCAATCTTAAGGAAGAGGTCATCCAAGTTTATGAAAGTAGACCCAACCCTTTCAATAATGGGCTCTCGGGGAAGTCCTAATGGACTGGTTTCAAGAAGCGACATCCAAAACTGATGTTGCGGATAGCTGAAGGCCTAGACGAAGATAGGGAATTGAACCTTAGACCTGTTATATCCACTTTCTACAAGATAATATTTGCAACATATGATGCAAATCCATATGGTCCTCACTACATTTAAAACTGTGATGAAATTGGTATCTAAGCAAGCAGAAATGGGGCCATGAGGGTGTTGTCCAGAAGAGGTGGTAGAAATATGTCCTACATTATTCTAAAGAGTCATGAATGGATAACCATTCTATGTTGTGTTGATGTTGATAAGCAGAGCATTCCAGGGTTTTACTTATTTAAGGTGAAAAAGCAATTAAACAATTACATTGCAAACTATGAACCAATTGCTTGCATGGCAGCTCAACCACATGCATGAATGACAAAGGAGCTATTTATGAAATGGTTGCACCACTTTGCGTGATCTATTTTGGGCGGCATGTCACCCACCAACAAGTAATTGTTGATTTTCAATGGGCATGGAAGCCATGTCGCACTCACAAACATCCAAGAAGCAAGAGGGTTGGGTATCAATTTACTAACTTTTCCAACACACTTCACATAAACTACAACCATTAGATGTCAAAGTGTTTTGTCCTTTCAAAACACTTCAAATGGATGTCAAGGTATCCGAACCTTGAAATCAAGAGGGAAAAACTTTTAAAACTAGGCAACAAATCACTGTTAAAAGCTTTGACAATTGAAAATATCAAATCAAGATTTAGAAGGATTGGGATATGGCCACTCAATTTGGATGCACTCATGGATGAAATGCGTCCCAACAACACATTTCAGGTTAGCATAGGCGAGGATGCTTCTACAATGTAGAACATCCTTAGCCTTTTAGGAGTTGTGTCAAGATATGATGTTGTACAAACATTGTTGTCCACTCTTCTAGATGATTAATTATATTCTACAACAAAATAACAGGTAGAGGAACATATACCGCATTCGCCTCGTAATAATCCTGCTGATCCAATTGCACAAGTGGTGGTAATCAACAAAATCCTCACATGGTGGACAACCCGGTTGACAAATTGGATGATAGTCTAAGTCTTCCCTCGCAGCATAGCCAATTGTCCTAGTTAGTAGAGGTATCCATGATTTTAGGTATTGATTTACATGTCCAACAAGAGTAGGGTACTTTTAGTTTCCCATCACAACCACCTGCATTTGTCCTACCTGAAATTGTGCATTACTATGTTGATTATGGCACTTCAAATTTAGGAGGCAATGCAGATTTCACCCAGGACTCACATGCAGTGGAAATTGAGGTGGAGCAGAACATTGTCTCACAATTGGAGCAGACACAAGAAAAAAAAAACTTCCACACATCAACAAATTCCTCAAGCTACCTGTGCACACTGTCAATAAAAAAATGCAATATTGATAATGGAATTCGGTTGAGCAGACAATCTCAACTCTTGACAACAAATGACTACATGAATTTGTTATTGTAGTAGGAGGAAAGGAAGAGAGAGATTGAGGAGATCAAATCCCGAAAGAAACAAGAGAATGAGGAGAAAAAGGCAACACATATTGTGGCAAGGGAATTGAAGGAGCAATCCAAAATAGATAAGGAGATACAATGTAAAAAAAAAGAGCAGCTAAAACTACAACAAAAGAAGGATAGAGATGCTAAAAAGGAGCAAGAGAGGCTTCAGAGGGAACATGATAGAAAATAAAAAGAGATTGAGGTGGCGTAGAGGGCTTTACAGCGAGAAAGGCGATTAAGCACTCTTGTTAATCCCTTGTCACAAAGTAATGTAGTATTTCAAGATTTTCTAAACATCAATATCCCTCACTACTCCATTGCAATGAATTATTCAACCCTCTCCCAATTTGAGTTAAGGAGCAGTCAATTTCCAAGTCAAACTATCAGTCGAGATGTACATCATATCCCATAGATATCAATTCCTATGAATTATTCACCACTGGCTCCATCACATGTAACTTGCACCCAATTTTCTAGTCCAACTCCCAATCATGTAACCAACACTCCACAATGGCTAGAAGGGGGCAAGAACATGGCTGCCATTGGTACCCCAAGCAACCAACCACCAATTCTTTATGACAACAACTCCTAATTGTTTTCCAATTGTTGAAACAACGTTGATATATGCATATGCAACCTTATTTTGTTTTGATTTACAATGTATGTTGTGAACAATTTATAATTTATGATATCTATAGATGCAAACTTATTTTGTTTTGATTTGCAATGTATCTTGTTTAGATTGCAATGTATGTTGTATTTATGCTTTTTCTTTCCAACTATGTTAAATTGGTGACAATTTTTCATTTTTAGTTATCCCACTTTGAATTCATTTGACACATGTAAATAGTCAATTTGGCCAAGGTGTCAAAAAATGCCTATTTGGCCATGTGACTGATATGCACACGGGCCCACCCCCACAAGTTGTGTGGTGGGTAAAAGTACAAAGTTGTGTCACACTTTTGACCAACTTATCAACACAAATGAATTTAAGTATTTCTAACTAAAAGTCAATTTTGGTCAAACATATGATCTAGTAAGATTCATTCTAGCTAGGTTAAATACTTCCACAACTTTTTCAACTAAAATTGTTGGCTAAAAATATATGGAGCACCACTTTGAGGCCAATTTACCAAAAAATAAAATTATTTGACAAAATTGATGTTTCAATAACTCTTACTCATGTAAATAACATTTTTTTTAATATAAAAATATTATTTTGTAGATCCATAAGTGTAGTTTTCAAAAATATATTATTTTAATAGTTTAACTATTATTTATATTTTATTTTTTATTTTTACTAAAAGTAGGTTATAAGCACAAAATATTAGGTTGATTACCATGCCAAGGAAAAATACTAAAACTTATTTAAATTTTTTGAAAAAAATATGATGCACTAGATAAAAGAATCTATATCAAGATGGTATTTTTTTTTCATTTTAGATAAATATTTAATATGAAAGTTGACGTCAAATGGAAACAACTAACAACTATTTTTTGATACACGCCCATTTTAATATTTATTTAAAAATATATATTTATCAAAATTGGAAAAATATATATCCATACACTAAAGTTTCAAGTTATAAATACACACAAAAAATTTGAAAGAAAAAAAAAATTTACTATAAAAAGTTTGACATCTCATGTAACTTCATTTTTCAAGATTTTATCAACTAAATTATAGTGTTAATTTATTAAAAACTAGTTTAAAATATTATTTTTTTCTTCTTTTTTAAATACAAACATAAAATATACTAAAAATACACATTTTACTAGTTTACATCATTTCAAAATTCAAAACATATATGCCACTTTTTAATGATTCAAGTTTAAAAGTTGGATCAATGTTGGTTGTTTCCTTTATAAAGTGTGACACAACTTTGTACTTTTTCCTTGGTATGACGTCCGAAGTGAATGTTGTGGCCATGTTTCACATTTATAGCTCACCACACTTTCAGTCTAGTTGCTTGGATTAATCGCCCATCACCCTCGCCAATTATTTTGTACAGTTATGTTTAATGCGCATCCCTTCCCATTACCTCCATGACATACTAAGAAAATTTTGAGTGCCTATGCATTGAATGCTCATGCTACCTCACACAACTCCCCAACTTCTCCCCTTTCTTTCTACCATCTTCTCAACTCTTCTTTGCAAAAAAACAAGAAGGTGTTGACTTAAGGTCTCTGCAACTTCAATCCCACTGCCACTACATGTTACACTCCGGTAGCGATCTCCCTTCCAGGTTTTTATATATATACATATACAAATAGCCTATACATATACATATACATATATTTGTATATATATATATACATATGTATGTTTATGTATATACGTATCTTTATACATATGTATTTTGTTATTGTTCTTGAATTCATTCATATAGATATTGTTGGTTTGTTCAGTGTCACAGTTAGCTTATTTGTCAAGCAAAAGAATGCATGTAAGTAATTGTATATACACATACATATATGCATACACACACATATATACATATATGTATATGTATATATCTATTTATACATATCTATTTTGTTATTGTTCTTCAATTTAGTAAAGTAAATATTGTAGGTTTTTTCGGTGTCATAGATGAAATTGGGGGTGTTCTCTTTTTTCATAGGTTCTGCTTCATCAATTTAGTCAGGTGAATATGTATACACATATATATACATGTATACATATATGTACATGTATATATATGTTTATACAGTTCTATTTTATTGTTGTTCTTCAATTCAGTCATATAAATATTGTTGGTTTGTTCAATGTCACAGTAAGCCAATTTTTCAAGCAAAATAATGCATGCAAGAAATTGTTCATTATGTGACTTCATGGTCTTAGGAGAAAAAACATATCACAATTCAGTACATCTCAAATGTGCGCGTGTGTCTCAAAGCAAGCAATTTTTTAACACCTTGGCCAAATTAGATTTTGACACGTGTGATATGATTTAAAAATCATATAAGAAGGATTTTTTTGGTTTTGAAATTAGTTTTCCTCTATGACAAGATTATTAAATTTTATTAGAGGTCCATGTGACACTCCATGTGAACCTTTCAATATAGGTTGCACACATATCAACACCTCTCCCATATGCAATAAGGAGACACGATCTTTTGAAAACCTCGATAGTGTTAAACTATGTTGCAACAGTCATCCAATTCACTTTGAATGGCACACTACAACATAGTTGAACATGGAGAGAATATCGAAAACCATGTCTCCCTATTGCTATCACCTTATAGGAAGGTATAATGTCATGTAAAAAATTATTTAACCAATGTTGGAATTGCAAGTGCATGCCTATATGATGGAAACATTATTAACAAGGATGTGATCATTGATAAGGCCAATTGCTTTATGGGCTGAAGTTTTAAATTTTTGTCATTTTGTTTGGAAATATGTAGTGAAGTGTTATTCTTATGCTTATGTTTGGGATGACAGACACATGTGACATGGATGAATGGGTCTGGGTAATTTTTGTATTTAGTAATGCTTTAGGGAGATTTGATTTTCCCAAAGCCTTTCTAATGGTAATCTATGCTGCACTTGTCCATAATTCCCTTTGAATTGTGAAGTGCAACATAGACAAACATGAAAGTCCTTCGAAAAACCAAGTCCCCTAAATACATATTGTAACAAAGTAAAAATGTTAATTTTTTTATGGTAATACATGCTGATATCTACAATGAATTATTGGCAATGAAGTGCCAATGCCTAGAAAATATAAAAGTGATTCATATACATAGATATATATATATATACATAGATATTTGTGTATATATGTATACATATATACAGAGTAAGACTGTTAATCTATGATTGTAATGAAGGACAAATTGAAGCAAAGGGATTAAAACAATAATTTAGAGTTTAACAAATATCATATTTGATAAGCATCAAAGTTTAACAAATCTCATATTTGATAGGCATGTACAGTATACACATAAGCATGCACAACAAACTAGGAACTACACTTACATTGTATACAAGGGAAATACAACTGTTAACTAGGAAATTTTGTGGCATGACAAGGAGGTAATGGGAAGGGATGCATATTAAACAATATTGTATAGAATAATTGGTGAGGGTGGTGGGCGATTGAGCAATTGGATTGAAAGGGTGGAAAATTATTACTTGTTAATGGTTAAATAGATAATCACAAATAGAGGTACTTCATAAGTTATAAGATCTTTACACAATATGTATAATAATAAACAAACAAGTAATGTTCTCTATTGGTGTTTGAATGTGGCAACATAATATATGAAAATAAACTAGATTCACAACTTCTCTTATGGGTTAACTATAAAACTACTTAGTTGTGCAGAAGTACATTGGTGGGAAGAGAGGAGGGTGGGTTTCATAGGACAAGATAAAATTAGTTAATTTGAATAGATCTTCTTAAATATATCGACTATCATGATAATATGTAAAAATCTAACCCTGATGTTTGGTTTCTAGAGGCACAAGTCCACTAAATTTAATATATAATAATATAAGGAATAATAAACATTTACGGACCCTTCATAATGACATTAGTAAGACAAAAACGATACTTGTGTTCATACACAATCACCTACTCTAACATTTCCATATTAGAATAATAGTAATATTGACTTCAACTTATTGTGCAATCTTATTATAATATTGAATTGTAAAATTTAATCTTGCAAGAGTGGTGTCACATTAAAGTTCTAAAATTACATTCATTATATGGATAGATGCAAGTAATAAGAGACCAACAAAACAATTCAAACTCCCATCCAATACACATTTAACCAATAGATAATTCTTCATATTGTAATCCCAATATGTTGTTGTGTATGAACATGATTATCTCTACTAGTATTACCAAACAAAAATTGGAATACCAATTATTGTATTCAACTTTGAGAGGTGCAAGCATATAAAATCAATTGTTAATATAACATAGTGAACTAATAGGTTTAAGAAAAACATTAACATACTTGGTTCTTCATACCTAAATAATAGAATCCCTTTGTCTGTAGACCTTGTTATAGTTCACTTTCAAGGTAATGTTCCTCATTCTTGAAATATGCTCAAACTACCTTCTTAATTCAATCTTTGACCTTCAATTGTGTATTACTAGTTAACCTTTAGTTTGACCATCATTAGTTACAACTTCCTAAATATTATGACAATATAGGAACACAATTCCATATTTATTTGAACTAAGAGATCCTTTGGTGTGAAAACAAAATTATAGGTTAAAATAGAAAAAGTGTTCAAACAACCAACAATATTTACCTAACTGAATTGATGAAGCAAAACCTATGATGAAGAGAACGCCCCCAAATTTATCCATGGTACCTAAAAAAGCTATAATAGTTTTTTTGACTGAATTGATGAATTAGAACCTATGAAAAAGAGAAAACCCCCAAATTTATCTATGGCACTAAAAAAACCTATACAATATTTACCTCGTTGAGTTGATGAAGCAAAACCTATGAAAAAGAACACCCCAAAATTTATCAATGGCACCTAAAAAAGCTACAATAGTTACATGATTGAATTGATGAAGCAAAACTTACAAAAAAGGGAACACCCCCAAATTTCTCCATGGCACCTAAAAAAGCTACAATAGTTTTTCTAACTGAATTGATGAATCAAAACCTATGAAAAAAAGAACACCCCCAAATTTATCCAAGGCACCTAAAAAAGCTACAATAGTTTTTTTGACTAAATTGATGATTTAGAACTTATGAAAAAGAGAACATAACAAATTTATCTATGGCACCAAGAAAACCTACAATATTTAACTCACTAAATTGATGAAGTAGAACCTAAGAAAAAGAGAACATCCCCATGACACCTAAAAAGCTACAATAGTTACCTGATTGTATGATGAAGCAAAACATATAAAAAAGAGAAGACCCCCAAATTTATACATGGCATTGACAAAATAAAAAATAGTAACCTTACTAAATTGATGAAGCAAAACCTATGAAAAATAGAATACCCCCAAAATTATCCATGGCATATAAAAAATGTACAATCTTTACCTGACTCAATTGCTAAAGTATAACCAACAACAAAGAGAACCCCCCCAAATTTATATATGGCATTGAAAAACCGACAATATTAACCCAACTGAATCATGAAGCTTAACCTATGAAAAAGAGAACACCTCCAAATTGATCTATCACTGAAAATGGCTACAATATTTACTTGAATGAATCAATGAAGCACAACCTATGAAAATTTTTAACATGCCAACCCTTCACTGAAGTAAAAATTTCCTAAGTTTTCACTGTGTGAGTAAATAAACTATGTAACAAGCCATTGCAATAAAAAAAATATTTTCTTTATTGAGAATATATGAACAAAGATTCCATAACAATTTACAATAAGGATTCCTTTCCAATACAATAATTTCACAAGATACAATAATACAAGAATGTACATAGTTACATACATAGCTTGATCGAGCTTTAAAATAAATAGTTATAGATGGTCTAGGTTCCTCCTTTCAAATCTTGGTCTTTTGTCACTTGTTGTGGAGGAGAAGCATCACTCAAGCACTTTTTCGCCAACCATGGACTCATATACGGTCCCCCGTACATCTATCATTCGACAGATGGCCCTTCCCTTCGATAAAGAGATTGGTAGTCTAGTAAGTAGATAATGACAACCAACTGAGCATAGTGTTGTGTCCTACATAACTAGAACTTGTAAACCCACAATCTAGGACTAGCATGTAATATTGGATCACGGTGAACTAACAGTGGAGCCAAAGGCAATCACACTAATTTGGCCAAAGTCTTCTCATTCAATACTTCAAATGAAGGTCATTCTATCACATACACTACTCAGGGTCGATTTGACTTAAGGTCATCATAAACTACGCATAGGTATTTCCTTTAATAGATAATCTATAACCCTAGAGATAGCCTATCATTTCTACAAATTTGGAATAAATCTACTCAACAAAGTAAATATGCAAGCTCCCTCCCATAATGGATAAACAATCTTAGGAGTAGTCACTAGCTATCCTAGTTAAATCAATAACCTAGCTATGAGTAACACTTATGCTACTCATGTTTAATCATATCTAGTATGTAATACTTATGATAAACACAAACCTCCTATTATGGAGTACATACAAGTGCATCATAAAATAGTATAATAGCTTCTAATTCTTTTTCAAGCAATACTATTTTCCCTAAATGCAAGTACTAATAATAGACAATTCAAAGCAATCATGGAAAATAATCTTTCAAAAGCTTAAACAATAAAGAAGAAATATCCTCGTGCTTGTTTTCGCTTTATCCAACTAGATGACTGAAAATCAATTTTCCCACAACTAGCTTATGCTTGACTCCTTTAGCTATGCCATAATAATCCTCCTTCTCTCAAGTTGATAATGTACTTTACTTAATATGCTAATACTCTCACAAATACTCACAACTCTCTCTCTCTCAAATAGAATAGAATATTGCATATAAGAATTACAAAGAAGAATGTATAAAATATTGAGCACAATGTGTATGGGACGTGTCCCAAATAAGTGAGTTTTCTCTACTCTTTATACAACAACAAAGAGGCTTATCACCCTACATATTAGGCATGAGTGTTGAAATCAATCACCATGCATAGCTACTCACTTAACTTAGCTAAAAGGTGGCAAACTAAGAAGAACATACTCAACAAAATAGTGCTACAAGTTGACCTCTTTTGATGACAACAGTGAAAGACTATTTTAAATCAACACATGATGATAAAGGTGTAATTCAAATTTCCTTCACAATGAACATCTACAACAAGTAGGATTCATAAGGTGGAGCCAAAGCAACAAAGACCTCTTATAGATTTGGTGCAATTCATCACTTGTCGAATTAGTCAATAACTAATATGCAACACATAATTCATATTGACTTAGTCTTACATGAGTTGACTCACTTCATTTATCAGTTTGACCAAGTCATCGACTTGTTGTACATAACCTTTCATGCATTTTTTTTTGTAGGTATTGACCAAATGACAAGGCGTCAAAGAGTTTACTAAGTCCACAATGTTTCCACATAAGGCGTCGACTAAGTCTCCTTCACATATCGACTTCATGGTTGTAAGTTATTTTGCAAAATACTTGTTCCTGTATGCGTGGGCAACATGAGTAATATTCAACTTCTTAAGTACAGTCATATGTAATATATACTTGGCCTCCGATTAAGTTAAATAATCAACCTTTATCATTGTTAATGATAGTCGATTTCCAAGCAATAGATATTATTTAAATATATATTAATATATATAATCACATGTACATATATATATGTATATCAACGTGTGTGTGCGTATATATATATATGTGTGTGTGTGTGTGTGTGTGTGTGTGTGTGTGTGTATGTATGTTAATATGTATTTATATATATCATATACCAACTATGTATGTATACATTCGATATACAAATAAGTATTAGCAAGATAGTGATCACATAGTAATAACTATATATATATATATATATATATATGCCTCTATGTACATGTATACGTATGTATACATATATCGATACATTCGTATGAGAATGTCCATATACCATCATACACATGTATCGATATATATATACATATGGATATATATACTATACACACACACACATATATATATACACATTCGATTCACACAATATCCATACACAATTACTATTAAATTGATAAGCACCTACGCGTGATATATTTATACATATACATATACATGTAATTTGATCCAATTGATAGTTCCATATGTATAAGCAACTCATTCATAAGTGTGCATAGGTACGTATACCTATGTATACTCATGTGTGTGTTTCTTCACGTGTATGATCTACCATCGACATGTATGTGTGTACATATACATATTCCCCGTACGTCTTGCTCATTAACACAAATGCAATAATACGAGAAAGAAATCATAAGCTCAAACAGACAATCATCACACAATAATGCACTCAATAGTAACAAGAATCTTACTAATGTAGACATATCAACTAAGGATGACCCACCAAATTCCCACATAATAAATTGAATCCATTATTCTACTATGGTGTGTGTAAGCTCAAATAGGTTATGTTACTAGTTACCCAACCAAGATCTTCTCTTGAGTGATACTTCCCCTCCACTTAGAGGAATCGAACATATACATGCATCCACTAACATGTGCTCAAGGTAGTTGGCTATTCAACAAAATATGTATTACATATAATACATCTCCAAAGTTAGAATAACAATTCAATAACCATCCATTTCAGACATTTTCATAACACTAAATGAGATAGCATTCACACATAATACATCAATAACAAAGTGTAAGCACAATTTATTCATCTCCATAATTCACATTACATTCATATTTACCCTACATAGTAATAGTAAATAGTAATTACACAATTGGAGTGTAACATACTCCCGCCCTTGTGAATCATCGTCCTTGATGATTTTATCATAAAACAAAGCAAACAAACAACATATTGTTTTTAAGCATTCTCAAAAGCATCTAAAATGTGAGGAAACTTTTGTTGAATCTCAGTATACTCCTCCCAAGTGGCTGAGTCTTTTGCATACTGGTCCCACTAGACTTTGCATTATAGAACCTCCTTGTTACACAAGCGAAGCTTACATTTTTTGAGCACCTTGACGGGCTCGAGAGTTATCACTCAGGGGTCCTGTACCTATAAAGCAGTCCATCAATTACATGATTATCACCTAGTATATACTTCTTGAGGTAGGACACATGGAAGACATTATCCATTCTGGCAAGAGCTGGTAGCAAAACAATTCGATAAGCTAGTAGATTCACTTCCTCTCGAATTTCAAAAGGTCCTACGTAATGTGGGGCTAACTTGGAAGACTTTCCAAATTTAATGGAGCTCTTGTGAGGTTTCACTCTCAACAACACTTTGTCACCTACGACAAAATTTCGGGGCACTCTATTGGCATCAACATAGCTTTTTTGTCAATTGTTAGCTTCAACCAACCTTTGCTTAACAATATTAACTTGCTCTTCCATTTCTACCAACATCTCTGGCCCAAGACTTACTATGTCTTCAAGTCTATCCCAACTTATAGGAGTTCGACACTTTTGACCATATAATGCTTCGAAAGGAGCCATTTTTATCGTGGAATGGTAATAATTTTTGTAAGAAAATTCTACTAAGGGCAAGTAATCTTCCCACTTGTATTGTTGATCCATGCAATACATTCTAAGTGGGTCTTCTAATACTTGATTCACCCTTTCCATTTTCCCATTTGTTTCTGGATGATATGCTGAGCTAATATTCAGTTAAGTCCCTAACGCAAAAAACAAAGTTTTCCAAAACCTAGAAGTGACTCGTGCATCCCTATCTGAGATTATCTTCTCAAGAATTCCATGTAACCTAAACACTTCTTGCACAAATCTCCTTGCTATGACAGGTGCTCCATCAGTTATATTCCCAGGTATGAAATGTGCTACTTTGGTAAGCTTATCTACAACCACAAGAATGGCATTGTGCTTATTTCTTGACATAGGCAATCCTTGCACAAAGTCCATAATTATGACTTGCCACTTCCTCTCTGGTATATCATGGGGGTATAACAATCCTGCAGGATGATGATGCTCTGCTTTCACCCTTTGAAACTCAAGACACCTAGCCACAAATCTAGCAACATCTCCTTTCATTCCCTTCCAAAAATATAACGGCTTCACATTTTTAATCATCTTTGTCACTCCAGGGTGTCCAGAGTACGGTGCTTCATGTACTTCCTTCCATACCATATTTCTTAACTCTTCTACATTAGGTACATACATTCTACCCTTATATCTAAGTAATCCATTAGGTTCAAAATGAAAACCTTCATACCTATAATCTTACGATTTTCTAGTGAGTACTTGCTTGAATTGCAAGTAGTACTCATCCTCTTTGCATTTCTGCAACACTTGTCCTTTGAAGTCGATTTGAATCGATACTATTGAAGCAATATGACGTCTTCGACTCAAGGCATTGAAAACCCAATTCTCTTCTCTTTTATATAATTGATATTGAATTCATAATCAACTATTAACTCTAAACATCTTCTCTGTATAGCATTCAAAATAGGTTGAGTGAAAATATACTTTAACCCATTATGATCAGTTTTCATCTCAAAGGGTTTCCCTAGCAAGTAATGGCTCCACATTTGCAAAGTGTGAACCATAATTGCTAATTCCAAATCATGTGATGCATAATTCAGCTTCTAAGGTTTCAACTTCCTAGATTCATAAGCAATTACTTTCCCATCTTGCATTAACACACCACGTAAACCCTCCCTGGATGCATCTGTGATAACAATAAAGTTACCCTTAGGATCTGGTACTTTCAAGATCAGTGCGGTGGTCAATTTCTCTTTGAGTAGGTCAAAAGCTTCTTGACACTTCTCAATCCATTCAAATTTCTTCCCTTTCTTCTATAAATAAGTAGTTGGAAAAGTAATCTTGGAATAGTTTGCAACAAACTTTCTATAATACCCCACTAAACCCATGAAACTTCTTACCTCTGACACATTATTGGGTACTGGCCATTCAAGTATTGCCTTGATCTTAACTGGATCTATTGAAATTCCATCTGCCGAGATCACATGCCCAAGATAATGTACTCTCTTTTGGAAGAAGGTACACTTAGAGAGATTTCCATACAAATTATGTTCTCTAAGTCATTCTAGGACTACTTCTAAATGCCTGCAATGTTCCTCCTCATTCCTAAAATAAATTAGAATGTCATCTAGAAAAACCAATACAAACTTATCTAGGTAGTCCCTAAATACACTATTCATTAGGTTCATAAATGTTGCAGGTGCATTCATTAAACCAAAGGGAAAAACTGTGAACTCATAGTGTCCATATCTAGTTCTGAACGCAGTTTTAAAGATGTCTTCATCCTTAATCCTCAATTGGTGATATCCAGATCTCAGATCTATTTTAGAGAATACGGTGGCTCCCCTCATTTGATTGAAATTATTGTCTATGTGTGGCAATGGATACTTGTTCTTCATCGTAGCTTTATTAAGCATACAACAGTCGACGCACAAATGCAAAGTACCATCCTTCTTTTTCACAAAAATGACTGGCGCTCCCCAAGGCGAAACACTTGGTCTTATCAACCCTTTAGACAAAAATTCATCCAATTGTGCCTTAAGTTCCATTAGTTTGGTGGTAGTCATCCTATAGGGCACCTTAGAAATAGGTTCAAACCCTGGAACTATATCTATAGAGAAGTCAAATATCCTTTTCGGTGGCAACCTTGCTAACTCATCTGGAAACACATCCAAAAAATTTCTCAATATTCGATACTTCTCCATGTCCGACTTTCCAATTTCATCCAATTCACCATATTCCATCTCTTGGAAGCTCTAGGATTCCAAGTTATTAAGATCTTCTACAAGCTCTTCTATCTTGGTGGCAAAGAGTTTGCACCCTTTCTTCTTAGCTCTTAATAGTTGCATTGCCGAGATTTGATGAATCTTGACATCTCTAGGTATCCCTTGAAACTTCACTTGGTTACCAAGATCATCTAGGCACTCTATAGTTTTCGCATGGCAATCTACCTTAGCCCTATGTCTCCACAACCAATTCATACTCGGGATAACATTATATGATCCTAAAGGTGTGACATATAGGTTTAATTCTGTAGAAAAACTAGGTAGCTCTATCCTAGCCTTGAACAAACATTGTTCCACCTTTGCACTTGTCTGGTTTGCATACTCTACATCCCAAGACATTGCCATGTATCTAGCCTTCCTAGATAATTGCTTAGCTACTCTAGGTAAAATGAAATTCTTAGTTGCGCTAGTATCAATAAGAACATAAATAGGTAAGCCAAACAAAATACTTGACGTTTCAATTGGAGTCACTTGATACTCTGAGTGATGACCATCCACAACTACATGTATCTTTTGTTGAAACATCGCTTGCTGGGTAGGTAGTGGATTACCATATGGTTAGGACTCGAAAGCTTTATTAGGACACTGATTAGCATAGTGGTCCCCTCCACATGTATAACATCCTGTAGTCGGTCCTCTTTTCCTTGCAGGTTCTCCAGACTTGTTGGCATTCTCACTAGTTCTGTTGGTATTACCACCACTGGGACCATTCCTTTTTCGCTCCCTTCTAGACTCTTTTCCATAATTGTGGGATCCTTTTTCCCTTTGCCTTGGTACATTTTGCACAACTTCCACCTTCTTTGGAGCTGGCTTATTAGGAACTTTCACAACCTTCTTATGATCTCTGCTTTCTTGATGGGTGGAGATAGCCTTGAGATTTTGCTCCTATTTACTTGCTTTCTCATATTCAATATCCATTGTTGTTGGATCATGCATATCCACCTCTCCTTCGATCTGATTGTTAAGTCCCATGATAAATTTTCTTATGCGGAAGTGTTCATATTTATGATATATGGGAATATAATGTAGAAGTCGGGTAAACCTCTCCTAATACTCGTTGACCATCATATTACTTGTCTAAAACTCTAGAAATTCAAGAGTTTTTGGTCATAATAGAGTTGGGGCAACCATATCTTATGGAAAATCTCAACAAATTCTCCCCATGCCAGTTTCCACAAATTAATATCAAGTTCCAACTTTTTGTTCATCCACCAATTAGAGGCCTCTCCTGCTAACTGGTATGCTCCCCAAGCGGCTTTGGTGGTCTCAATGTAGTTTTTTTATTTCAAAATACTTTTCCATTTGGACAAGCCACACCTCAGCTCCATCCCCCTAAGCGCTTCCCTCAAACTTGGGTGGGGTAATCCTCTTCATATCTCTAGAAAGTTTGGAAGCCATACGCTTCTTATTTCTTTCCTCATATGGTGTAGGTGAATTTTCCCTCTCGTGATCATGAGTTTCGTCACACCCATGAGAAGAGTTTTCTCCCTCATTTTAATTATGTGGAACTTCCTTCTCTACCCTAGCTTTTACTCTCTATTGCTCAAGGTTTTCCAATCTTGCCAAGATTTGGTCAAGTCTAGCTTCAACTTATGCGGGTCCTTGCCCAACTTCTTGGCGTTCACCAGGATTGGTTTGTGTCCTCACCGTCTTCACAAGAATAGATTTTTACTTGAATGTTTATCCATATTAGATTTAATCATGTTATCTACTATCTTATGAAAAACATTGAAATGACACTCATACGCACATAAAGAATTTTCACATAAGATTAAGCATACGCTTTCGATAAATACATGATTTTATTCATTTCTTAAGGATTTCAATATCCTTTTAATTACATGGAGTGACTATTCAAATAGTCGAGTGGAGTGTATCCCTCATATTCACTCTCTGACACATAACTTAATGGAGTATATCCTATAGATTGAGATTGTTGCTCATCCTTCATTTGTTCATACCTATCCCAAAAAGGATAGTAGCCTTTGGATTTGTCATTCGATACATAGTTATGAGGTACATATCCCTCATATTCGTTACTCAAGGAAATTACAATTACTTCCGCCATTGGAATAACTTTAGGGTCCATCTTCCTTCCAAGGGTATATCCTTGGAAAGTGATAATGACTCAGACTTTTTTGGTGAGATGGAAGGTAGGTAGTTGTACTTGGCCTCCATCTTCATCTTTCTCTTCACATCATTGATCCGAGAAAGTGTGTGATTAAAGGTTTTGGTGTCACTCAACCAGACAACATTGTTGTAGTTGATACCCTCAATTGTCCTAGTAATGGCTTCTCTTTCCTTCTTGGCCTTGAGGTAGTGCTCATTTCTGATTACTGAATTTCGAGCCATTAATTTGAGACACACCATCTTGGCACAAGAATTTCCAAACATTAGATAACATTGGATGGAAATAATGATGAGCTCATAGGTTCCAGAGCTAAACCCGATAGCTTTGATACCACATGTAACATGCCAGCCCTTCACTGAAGTAAAAATTTCCTAAGTTTTCACTATGTGAGTAAATAACTATGTAACAAGCCATTGCAATAAAAAAATTATTTTCTTTATTGAGAATATATGAACAAAGGCGCCATAACAATTTACACTAAGGATTCCTTTCCAATGCAATAATTTCACAAGATACAATAATACAAGAATGTGCACAGTTATATACATAGCTCAATCAAGCTTTGAAACAAATAGTTATAAATGGTCCAGGTTCCTCCTTTCAAATCTATCATTTGATAGATGGCCCTTCCCTTCGATGAAGAGATTGGTAGAGTAAGCAGATAATGACAACCAACTGAGCATAGTGTTGTATCCTACATGATTAGAACTTGTAAACCCACAATCTAGGACTAGCATGTAATATTGGATCACAGTGAACTGACAGTGGAGCCAAATGCAATCACACTAATTTGGCCAAAGTGTTCTCATTCAATACTTCAAATGAAGGTCATTCTATCACATATACTACTCAAGGCCGATTTGAGTTAAGGCCATCATAAACTACACATAGGTATTTCCTTCAATGGATAATCTATAACCCCAGAGATAGCCTATCACCATTTCTACAAATTTGAAATAAATCTACTCAACAAAATAAATGTACAAGCTCCCTCCCATAATGGATAAACAATCCTAGGAGTAGTTGCTAGCTATCCTAGTTAAATCAATAACCTAGCTATGAGTAACACTTATGCTGCTCATGTTTAGTCATATCTAGTATGTAATACTTGTGATAAACACAAAACTCCTATTATGGAGTACATACAAGCACATCATAAAACAATATAATAGCTTCTAATTCCTTTTCAAGAAATACTATTTTCCTTAAATGCAATTACTCATAATAGACAATTCAAAGCAATCATGGAAAACAATCTTTCAAAATCTTAAACAATAAAGAAGAAATATCCTTATGCTTGTTTTCACTTTATCCAACCGAATGACTAAAAATCAATTTTCCCACAGTAGCAACTAGCTTATGCTTGACTCCTTTAGCTATGCCACAATAATCCTCCTTCTCTCAAGTTGATAATGTGCTTTACTCAATATGCTAATACTCTCACAAATAGTCAGCTCTCTCTCAAATAGAATAGAATTGCAGAGAAGAATGCATAAAATACTAAGCACAATGCGTATGGGATGTGTCCCAAATAAGTGAGTTTTCTTTACTATTTATACAACAACAAAGAGGCTTATCACCCTACAAATTAAGCATGAGTGTTGACAACAATCACCATGCATAGCTACTCACTCAACTTAGCTAAAAGGTGGCGCACTAAGAAGAACATACTCAACAAAACGGTGTTATAAGTCGACCTCTTTTGATGATAACAGTGAAAGACTATTTCAAATCAGCACATGATAAAGGTGTAATTCAAATTGCCTTCATAATGAACATCTATAGCAAGTAGGATTCATAAGGTAACACCAAAGAAAAAAATACCTCCTATAGGTTTGGCATGATTTATCACTTGTTGAATTAGTCAATAACTAAAATGCAACGCATAATTCATATCAGCTTAGTCTTACATAAGTCGACTCACTTCATTTATTAGTTTGACCAAGTCATTGACTTGCCATACATAACCTTTCATGCATTTTTCCATTGTAGGTATTTACCAAATGACAAGGTGTCAAAAAGTTTACTAAGTCCACAATGTTTCCACATAAGGTGTCGACTAAGTCTCCTTTACATATCGACTTCATGGCTATAAGTTATTTTGCAAAATACTTGTTCCTTTATGTGTGGGCAACATGAGTAATATTCGGCTTCTTAAAGTACAATCATATGTAATATATACTTGGCCTTTGATTAAGTTAAATAATCGACCTTTATCATTGTTAATGATAGTCGATTTCCAAGCAATAGATATTATATATATATATATATATATATTAATCACACACACACACACACATATATATATATACCAACTATGTATGTATATATTCGATATATAAATAAGTAAAAGCAAGATAGTAATCACATAGTAATAACAATATATCGATTATATATATATATATATATCGATACATTCGTATGGGCATGCCCGTTTGCCATCATACGCGTGTATCGATATATATATATATATATATATATATATATATATATATATATATATATATATATATATATATATATATATATATATACACACACACACATACA
The DNA here is from genome assembly GCA_007258455.2 of Sequoia sempervirens. Taxonomy (NCBI): domain Eukaryota; kingdom Viridiplantae; phylum Streptophyta; class Pinopsida; order Cupressales; family Cupressaceae; genus Sequoia; species Sequoia sempervirens. The sequence continues at coordinate 17,184 of VDFB02281409.1, read as the reverse complement.
CATTTGATCACACAATAGCCATACACAATTACTATTGCATTGATAAACACCCCACGTGTGATATTTATACATATACATATACATGCTTGATCCAATGATAGTTCCATACAAGATAGAATAGGTATATATATATATATATATATATGAGACAAGCATATGAGTGAGAGGAGCATATATATATATATATATATATATATATATATATATATATATATATATTGGACCCACACACACACACACACACACACACACACACACACACACACACACACACACATATATATATATATATATACCAATTATGTATGTATATATTCGATATATAAATAAGTAAAAGCAAGATAGTAATCACATAGTAATAACAATATATCGATTATATATATATATCGATACATTCGTACGGGCATGCCCGTTTGCCATCATACGCGTGTATCGATACATATATACATATGGATATATGTATATACTATATATACACACACACGTACACATTTGATTCACACAATAGCCATACAAAATTACTATTGCATTGATAAGCACCTACGTGTGATATTTATACATATACATATACATGTCGTTTGATCCAATTGACAGTTCCATATGTATAAGCAACTTGTCCATAAGTGTGCATAGGTACATATAGCTATGTATACTCATGTGTGTGTTCCTTCATGTGTATGATCTACCATCGACATGTATGTGTGTACATATAAATATTTCACGTACGTCCTGCTCATCAATACAAACACAATAATACAAGAAAGAACCCATAAGCTCAAACATATAATCATCACCTAATAATGCACTTGATAGTAACAAGACTCTTACTAATGCAGACATATCAATTAAGGACGACTTACTAGCTTCCCACATAATAAGTTGACTCAATTATTCTGGTGTGGTGTGTGTAAGCTCAAATAGGTTACGTTACTAGTTACCCAACCAAGATCTTCTCCTGAGTGATACTTCCCCTCCGCCCGAATGAATTGAACATATACTTGCATCCACTAACATGTGCTCAAGGTAGTCAGCTATTCAACAAAATATGCATTACATATAATACATCTCCAAAGTTAGAATAACAATTCAATAGCCATCCATTTCACACATTTGCATAACATTAAATGAGATAACATTCACACATAATGCACCAATAACAAAGTGTAAGCACAATTTATTCATCTCCAGTATCACATTAAATTCATATTTACCCTACATAGTAATAGTAAATAGTAATTACATAATTGGGGTGTAACAAAAAGAGACCACACCCAAATTTATCCATGACAGCTAAAAAGCCTAACATTTTACTTGATTTAATTTATGAAGCAAAACCTATGAAAAAGAGAACACCCCTAAATTTATCTGTCGCCCAAAAACCAACAATATTAATGTGACTAAATTGTTAAAAAAGAACCGACAAAAAATAGAACACCCCCAAATTTATGATTGGTACCCCAAAACCCTATAATATTTATCTTAGTGGATTGATGATGCATAACCTATGAAAAAGAGAATACCCCCAAATTTATTTATGGCACCAATATTTATGACTGAATTTATGAAGTAGAACATATGAAAAAGAGAACACACCCTAATTTATCTATGACATCAAAAAAACCTAAAACATTCACTTGACTGAATTGATGAAGTAGAACATATGAAAAACAGAACACACCCTAATTTATCTATGACATAAAAAAAACCTAAAATATTTATTCGACTAAATTGATGAAGTAGAACATATGAAAAAGAGAACACACCCTAATGTATCTGTCATTGAAAAAAACCTACAACATTTACTCGATTGAGTCGATGAAGCATAACCTATGAAAAAGAGAACACCCTCAAATTTATCTATGGCATTGAATAATCCAACAATATTTATCAGACCTAATTGTTGAAGCAGAACCCATGAAAAAAATAACACACCCAAATTTATCTATGCAAACAAAAAAAACAACAATATTTATCTAATTGAATAGATGAAGCAAAATCTATTAAAGAGAGAGCAACCCCAAATTTATCTATGACATCGAAAAAACCAACAATATCAATCTTATTGAAATGAAAAACATCAACCCTTGTGAAAAAGACACTCATGCTTGAACAAAAGATTAATTTCCTGAAACATTTAGTGTGTTTATGAACACAGATTTTATAGTGTTCATAAACACCACAAATTATTTACAAAAGCACCTTCGCAATTTGAAATCCTTCAAAAGACACCACAAAAAAATTCTGCAAACAAAGATAAAAATGAAAAAAGAAAAATGGCAAGGCTTTAGTGAGGTTTTAGTCTCACCCGAGTTGAATGGATGGTGTCGAGGAATTGCATATGTTGTTAGTGGACAATTTTGGAGCTTGCTAGTAGACACTTGCAACAATGACAACATGCAAACCAAAAAACCAACTTCTTTTGAGTAAATGAGGATTGTAAACCAAATTAATCAAATGCACACTGAAAAAGCGGGTTTACCTACATGAGTGTCTTCCTTGCAATGACGTCGAAGAACGTGGGAGTTTGCATGGCTGAGCTGGAAGGGATAAAATAATTAGAGCGTAGCATTAACTGGCGGCTGGTTGCAACAAGATCGGTATTCAAGTGTAACATGTAGTGGTGGCGGGATTGAAGTTGTAGAGACCTTAAGCAAACACCTTTTGGTTTGATTGTGAAGAACAATCAAGAAGATGGTAGATTGAAAGGGGAGAAAGTTGGTGAGTTGTGTGAGGTAGCAGGAGAATTCAATGCATAAGTGCTCAGAATTTGCGCGACATGTCGTAGAGGTAATGGGAAGGGATGTGCATTAAACATGAATGTACAAAAGAATTGGTAGGGGCGGTGAGCAATTGATGCGAGCAACTGGATTGAAAGAGTGGAGGACTATAAAAATGCAACATGGCCACAATGTCCACTTCAGACGCTGTGCCATGCAGCTTGTGGGGGTCGACCCATGCATGTATCAGTCACATGGCCAAATAGGCATTTTTTTTGACACCTTGACCAAATTGACTATTTACACATGTCATATGAAATTAAAATTTTTTAAAAAAGATTTTTTTTTGTTTTTAAAATTAGTTTATTGATTTGCTTGATTTTTAAATTTTTTAGGGGTCCACATGGCACTCCACGTGGACCTCCGAACTTAGGGTATGCACGTAGGGCCCCTCTCCCCTAGTTAAAAGTTTATCCCTTGCTCTGAAAATAGATTTGCTCATATTCGTCCCCTTGGATTGCGTATCCAATCAAATTGATTTGTGTAGAAAGAAGTAATGTAAATCCGTCCGAAGTTAAAAAGCACGTGCATTTGACGGTGCACAACGCAGGATTGTATCCCGCCCAATAAAAGCAGTGAATAAAAAAGGCTTCTGTTTTAAGTGGACAGAAAATTAAATTTAGTAATTTTTATTTTTGACGCAGCAGGACATGCTCCAAACTCTGCGGAATCACGATAGGGTTACAGACCCTATGTTCGTTCGTTAGACATTCAATTTCTCTGCTCTTCACGAGATTGAATAGGAAGCTGCTTCAATCTGTAACGGCTTCTTACATATGATTCTGTGGACGCCTGATTTGCTAGGTTTCATGCATTCGAATGAAATATTTTCTAAGCTTATTTTTTTTTTAATCGAAGCCATGAAATAAGCAGCAGATCTGTTATTTTTGGAGATTCGTTGCTCTAAACTTTTTGGTTCTATTGATTCTTTTTACTGTAAAAGGATTTTGTGCTTGTCGGCCGCGCCAATGGAGTGCTTTCGATTCCAAGTATGTGAACACACAAAGCTTTTTCAGTTCTTATTTAAGCTTTTATTTATAGGCTGAATGTCGAATATTGTCTGTAATCGCGTATCTTCAATATTTTAAGGTAGATTTTGGAACGGCAATAGTAAAATCTCAAGGCCTTCTTTTGAGTTCCGAGCATGCATGTAGTCTTTTGAAGGCTAGCTTCAGAAATTTAAGCTCTTAGCAGTAATTTTTCAACTTTATTTGCGAAAACTTATCGAGTAGGAAGATGTTCAGTCTTTTTAATTTTTTTTTTTTTTATTGTTTATAAATATTTCTCTCTTCAAGGTTATACAGGTGTTAAAGAGTAACTTGAACCTTTTCAGCTCTTCTTCTCGGGCGTTAAATTGCTTAATGCATGGAAATTTCCGACCTTGTTGATGTAAAGTTACGTGGAGTGATAATGATTTTCAAATTTTTTCTTTATTCTTATATTTTTTATTCCAAATACATGGAAATTTTTAAAAAAGCCTGAATTTGTTAGTTCCGAGCCTTTCTATTTCGTTCCTTAAATGTCTGTGCTAGGAATTCTGAGAACTTTGTTCAAGTAAAACTTAATCCGAGCCTTTCTATTTCGTTCCTTAAATGTCTGTCCTAGGAATTCTTCGAACTTTGTTCAAGTAAATGTAAGAAGGAACTAGTATGATATTCAATTTTTTGTGTTTATTCTTCAAGAACGAGTTTTTTAAGAGAATCCTTAATTTCGTAAATCCGAGCCTTATATTTTCTGGCTCTGCTTGCCATTATTCTGGGGTGTTTTCTGACTTTGTTCAAATAAATTTAAACCTAAGAAAGAGTGGGAAGGATTCTGATTTCTCTCAAGTATATGAAGAGTCTTAAGAGATACCTGGAAAATTCTATGCTTGTTCTCTGTTTTAGTTTTGTTATTTGCATTAGATGCATTTATGATAAAACTTAAGAAATAGTGAGATTGCTTGTATCGAGTTTTGAAGCAAGGCATGTTGTGCTCGCGTCTGTTTATCACCCTTTTCTAAAGTTTTTTGTTTTTTTTTGAATGTTTGTTCTGGGCGTTCATAATCTTGCTAAAGTAGTTTTCTTCTATGTTACCTGGCATGCAGGGTACCATGCTGTACCCTAAATGGTACGGTCCTGGTTCCGGCCAGGCCTGGCTGGGAACAGTTAGGGTATGTCCTAGATCTGTCCTTAGATGTACCAGGGCCGAAAGGAGAGGCCTGGGTACGGTTGAATGGACAGGCCTGGTTACAATTTGGGGCTAATCTGGGAACAAACTAGGAAAACTTGGTTTATTTGAAAAAAATAAAAAATAAAAAAAACATAAAAGAGTTAAAAACAGCTAACAAACAGGTTTATATCTACATGTAAAGGCTGATCCCAGCCGTACCAAAGCTGGGGAAAAATATTAACGGCTGATGTCAGCAGTCCCTAACCTGGGGAAAAATAATCGGCAAATAGGTTTTGTTTGAAGTTTCTGATTTAGTTAGAAGCTAGTTTGAATGTTTTGGTAAGGACTCCTCTCTCTTCTTTTTCTCTTTTAAAATATATTTTCCCTGCAACCTGCAAGCATACCATATTTATAAATTTCTTGAATTTCAGATTCTTGGAATTCAATAAGGACAACGCTAATAGACTGATAATGTATAATGTTTTTGAATGCATTTAGTAGTTTGTTGTGTTTCAAAAGATTTATAAAAAATGTTAAGTCTCTTGTAGCAATATTAGCATTGATTTCCTTCCCTGTTATTAACATAGGATTTAAATGAAGTGGTTCTCCATCCATGTACTGAAATCTAATTCTGTTTTCTGTTTTGAAGCAAACCAAGGGGGATAAATTTTGATAAAACTTATCTGCAACTGTGAAAGTTGTCGATTCTTCTTCCTGAGGGTGAAAAAATTTGTGGTGATTATTTGGCAAGCTTGGTGCATAGGAAGGTCACTCTGTCAGGTCAGGTCCTCTGGCAGTGTTCTCAATCCTGGAGAAACCAGACAAGGTTTTTGGCTACCAAATTTTGAGTTAAAAGAGAAACAAGTATTGGCAGCCTTTTTACAAGTTGCAGTTAGGAAATCAGCATTAAACAATCATCTAGGTAATTTGACTAGAAGGCTGAGGTGTGGCAGTAAATTGCTGTTGGTATAGAGACAACAATGGCTTTTCCTGCAAAGAAGAAATTGCTTGTTCTTGATGTGAATGGATTGCTTTTGGACACATACTTTAGAAATGAAAAGCACCCCAAGCGTCCTGCTGATGGAAAAGTCAACAAGCATCTTGGTAAGTTAGTTTGAAGATTGAAATACACAAACTTATGTAAAGTTAATGAGAGATTTTTGTGGAAATTACAAAATGCCTCTGTTCTCTTGCTGGATGCTGATGTTGGCTTTTCTTTGGGTGAAGTTTGTAGTCATCAAATTCTGGTTTGAGAATTTTCATGTCGATGGCTAATTTTCTCTAAATAGTTGCATTTTATAGGAGGCTTTTTTTCCAAAGTTTCTTCTAACTTTGCCTTTCAGAATTGTGATGTTGATGTTGATTTTCTCTCTGAAATTGCAGTGTACAGAAGGCCTTATTGCAACGAGTTCATTGAGTTCTGCTTTGAGAATTTTGAAATTGGAATATGGTCATCTGCTAAACAGTATGTTCCCAAGCTTTGGTATTTTAATTGTCCATAGAATTTTTGAACAAATTTTAATTGTGATTATCTTGTTTGTATTCACAGGCACAATGTTGACGGATTTATCAATTTTATATTTGGAGATTTGAGAAATAAATTGCTATTTTCTTGGGTAAGTATGTGAGCTTTCTTTGAAAAAAATGTTTTTTTGGTGGTCTTTAAAACAATATCAATTCTTGATTGCTAGATATTACCTCCAGTCCATGTGTAATAAGCACCCCTGTTTTTTTCTTTTTGAAACCACTGTCTGCTGATGAGTTTGTGTATGTTTTTTCAATGTGTTTTCATGATGCATCACAACATAAAGAATATTGCAAGAGAAGAAAGCTAATATACAACAATACCATTCATAAAGATGATAATATGTGAAGAACAATAGCTTTCATATTTTAATCAGAATATTATGATGTATTTTCAGATCTGTAATAAAGAGTTTCAGACCTGGAAATGGCTTTATAACAGCAGCAAATCATTGCATAAGAGCTCCCATGACCACACAGAGAGATTGCTCCCAAACCTTGTCTTTTCCAACGCCTAGGAGCAGCAATACCAATACTGAAAATGGACTGATTAGGAGGGCTATACAACAGCAACCCACCTACTGGATGGCACAGAATGGTGCAGCCCCCTGAAGAGGGCGATTTGCTTCCAAAAATGAGATCTTCACAATAATCCCTGAACAATGCTTGGAAAGGTGGTGCCTAGGTTTGTAGAATCCCATGCTCAAGTGCCCAGAATGATAAATCAGCTATCAAAGGAGCTATGAACAGATTTGACCATCATCCACTAGAAAATTAGAGTTTCCAGAATTTCTGATATTGCATTTCAAACCTCAAAACTTACCAAAAACGTCACTAATCACCTCCAAAATGAAGCAAACTCCAAAGCACACTAACTCAAACAAACCCAAATCAAAATACCATATAAATCTTCCATCTTTCACGCTTTAAAACCCTGAAAATCTGAATTCTGTTGAAGCAGTGTGTGATCCCTGGATGGAACCACTCAAAATCTGACTAGGGTGAATCTCTCACCACCAAAACCAGCAACATGAGAAGAGGGGTTTCATCCTCAATCAGCGGTTTTCGAATCCTGGAGAAATTCCAGAAAAGTCTCCTTAAGTTGCCAAAATACCCATATGCAAATGAGAGCTCAAACTCATATTTATAAAGTGAGGGAAGATTAGGGCAACTTGCATTTGAGTTTGTAATATCCCTTGCTGGTTCTGATGTGAATTTGCTTTCAAGGGATATTGTCAAACACTTCTCATACAACCTCTATGCTTGCTGGTCTGAAGTTTCAGTCTAATTTTGTTTGCTTGCAATGATGTCAAATCAAAATGTAATCTAAATGCTTGCAAAAAACACTACAATGTCTAAGCAATGAACTAGATGCAAATGCAACTTCTTTTTGGCTTTTCAATTGCAAATATATGAATTCTACATGTAAAATGTGCATCTACAGCCAATTGACATTTTGTCAAATACTTGGCATGCAAACTATTATACTAATCAAGAGCAATATAGATATGAACATTACATCAAACTATTGGCATGCAACTTATTACTCCTTTCTTGATTGACAACTTAAGTACAATGCTGATATGTTTAGCCAAGACTCTTGGCTTTACAATGAATGTTCAATATAATGTCAAATCTGATAAATGGTCATCTACAACAACACCTAATGCAAATTGATAAACTAATGCAAAATGGACTTAACAAGATGCAAGAACCTTGAATATATGTTCGCCTATGCTTGATGAAGATGTGGCAACTTCAAATGCAATGGAAGAAGACTTCTCTAAGCCAAATCAAACCCAATCATGAGCCGCCCCTGTTCTGATATCAGATCTTCAAAGATAAATTATAGACAACAGCAAATGCTAGTTTCTTTCATCAATTATCATTGCCAAGCCTCACAAAGTAGAGTGCCCAAATACCCATAAGCAATCGATGCAAGAAGAGACCTCCATGAGCAAAATCGTGGCTCCTAGCTAGCCGCCATCATGACTGTCATAAGATATCAGAATGTGTATATCATGCCAAACTCGTCCCAAATGATGATAAAATGATGTGATCTCAATCTGCAATTATTTTCCAATTGAATCTCAACAAATTTGGCCCTTGGCCATTAAATTTGTAATGGTGAGAAGACCGAAATATCTCCTCCAACAGCTGCAACCCTTCAATAGATAGTTTCACTACCTCAGTTATGCAAATCAATGGGATTATTCGTTCCCAAAGACCTCCAATGTAGATTGTAGAAACTCAATGCTTCTCCACAACAAGGCATATCAAATCAAGTATCAAATATCTTGAATGGTTCAAAGCTTAGCTCACTCCCTCTTAATATACTTTTCTCCTCCTGAGGTCGGCCCATCTAGAAGCTTCATTTTAATTATTAATAATTATTCTATGCTCCACGGGGTTTCGGGGACGGGGAGTACCCGGTACGGCGGGACGAGTTTCTGGTACGGGGGTACTTTTGGGTCATTTTTTAGGGGACGGCTGATAAAAAAATAGGGATTTTTTTAAAAATATATAGAAATTTCAAATGTTCATAGAATAACATTGATAAAGCATTCATTCTAGACATTTGTATAAGCTTAATACATATCATTAGACTTGAATTGAGATTTCACATGAGAATCGACAAACAAATTAACAAAATTCAAATGCTTTTCATTATCAATGTGCACACGTATCATATAAAAGTCTGATAATTATAACCAAAATGCCCAAAGGCTCTAAGTCTCAACTATGAAATGACATGCTAAACATAAAACTTAGAAAATATATCGCTGTCCAAGGTCCCTAATCAGCATAAGGTAGGTCTAAATCAGCATCGCCCTCGCCATTAGAGCTCGAGTCTATGTTAGTGTCAGTGTCCATGTCAATAGAAGGATCTGCCTCAACCAATGGAACCCCAACCAATCCCTCATGTGCATTCTCTTGAATCTGCATAGCATCTTTGGGATTAACATCCCAACGTAAGGCTGGAGTCTGACGATACTAACTAGTTTGGCAATCCTTCACTCAGCTGCTCTTCTTTTGCTCTCCTTCACTTCACAAGCCAAATGTAAAAATGCGTTTCTTTTTATCATTTTACTATATTGGGCATAGCAACTGGGTTTGAAGAGGTTTCTAATATCAACGTGAGCTCGTAGTTCAGAACAGTGAGCAGACATGGATCCTTTCACAGTGGCTGTGAGTGAATATCTGTGCCCAGTTAGCTTGAATATTGGTCACCTGGAGTGGGATATGCCTTGGCATGAAGATTACTCAGACCTACACTCATTTGCAAGGAGATTCCAATGACTATTTGGCCCAGGCGTGAGCTTATTCCAGGTCTGGTCTGAGATATATAATTATCTGTAAATTGTTGTTGCTGCTGTTATTCAATCAGTTAGTTATCTGTAGTTTCCTCACTGCTGTAGCCCATTCTCAGCATCATATATATGCAAATATGTCCATATTAGTTTCCAGTTTGAATATGTGTAAGGCTGTAGCTATATTGTAACATTTTATGACAGTAAAATTTAAGGAAATGAAACTCAGAATTTGATAATCAGATCAATGTATGAATGCCATTTTAAAGTCTATTATATTTTATGTAAACTATTTTAGGGCATATATAAGGCATAAATTAGGTTAAGAGGCATGGGGCGTCCCTTGTGGGCCCACCCATGCCTTTTTTTCATTTTAAAAAACTTTAATTTTTTATAAAAATGTATTTTTTTTGTTGCTGGGCCATAGGGTACTTCTAGAAGTACCCGGTACGGATGGGGGACGGCTGGGAAGTTTCGGGTACTTCTAGAAGTACCCTACGTCCCCTACCTTTTGCCAAAAGTCCCCTAGAAGTACCGGGTACTTGGAGGGAAAAAGGGGACGGCCAGGGGACGTTTCCTAGCCGTCCCCTCAAGGCCCTCGCTTGCATCTCTCGTGATGTAGAAACGACAGAAAACATGTGGGACGCCACCTCGCGGGAGCATAGGTTGGAAGAAACCCTAGGTGCTGCATACAAGCTCGTAAAATGAAAGAGACCTCGAATATCTATATAGCTGAAAGTCGAATCCAATTCCCTTTAATGGATGACTTCGGGTTTTTGAAAATTCAAAACAAGTGAAGTAAATCGACCTCTAATGAAATCGGACTTTTCAAAAGTCTTTGTAAGTGCCTTTTCACAAAATCGGGTTTTTAAAAGCGAAGCATTGTGGCATTTAAAGTAAATTCGGACCTTTTTAATCACCTAACAAGTGAAATCGGGCCTCTTAAATGATATTGCAAGTGTTTTAAAAGAAAATCGGGGCTTTTTGGCTCATTTAACAATTTTATTTTTGTCAAAAATGAGCATTTTGAAGAAATCGGACTTTTAGGCTCACTTAAGCAAAAATCGGAATTTTTAGAAGTTTTAGCAATTTTACTCTTGGGCTAAAATTTTCCTATTCTGCTGAGTTGCCCAAAAAACCCAATTTTGACCAAAAAGACAAGGAAAAAGACTTAGAAATTGACAAAAACGGAAAAGAAAGAGAGAAAAAAGGTAACCCAAAGGATTATAAACCTAAAACTGAGATTCGCTAATCTTTGCACCTCGTAATGCTTGCCTTAGAGAAGAAAATCTTCAAATTCATCAAAATTTTGATTGGTTATCCAAATTTTTAAACAAGTCAAAAATTCAGGATAACAATTCATTTTCCCACGCTTGTTATATCTTCTCACATTGCCTTTCAGCAATGATTTAGTGCGAGCAATAAAAGAAACTCACGTTTTGTGAGTAAAATTGCATGGTTTTTGTTCACTTGTGAAATGGCGGTGATATGAAGGTCGAATGCAATCCGATACATGTTTTCAAGTAGTGATTTTAAACGTTCCATGCTTCGAGACGGTCAAGGCACTTTTCTCTAACATCATTTCACATTTGTTTCCAAGTTCATGCTTCAAATGTAGTAGCGCTAAAAAATAGCGCCATTACACCCAAAGATCAAAAAATGTCTAATGCTGGAAGGTGCAGAAGCGCTGCTTTTCAGTGCCTCTACACCAAGTTAAAAGTTGCTCAAGTGCAAGGGTGCTGAATTTTGGCCCCCTTATACTTTTCACTACTCTTCTTCCAAACACCTCGAAACTTGCCAATTTCGTTTCCAAACCTCGCTCCTTCCACTTTGTGCATCGTTTTGCTTACCTTGTCACTCGCTCCATGCTTGCTCATCATCTTTGCTTGCTTCACGCATCCCCATGCTATTTTTCGACAACGTTTGACTCTACATCTTGCAGTCTCTTTTCAAGATCCTCAAAGTTGTTAATCGTAGATTCAGTTGCTCTCTGATGATTGCCAAAAAACCTCCGTCATCTTCGAAAGCTAAAGACAAAATGAAGTATAAATATCAAGGTGTCTATCCGCCGACTGTAGTGGTCTCCAAGGTGGTAAGAGATAAAAGACACAGAGGTTGGTCATCAAGACTTAGTTGATTTTGCAGAGAAAACTGAGAAGAAGCCTCTTCTTGATTCTATGAGAGCAATTGTACATAGTAACCTACATTTGGTATCTATGTTCCCTATTGCTGCGCACAATACAAAATTTGTCCTTCAAGTTGCATCCCACTACATCAAGGAGAGCAGAAGTGTGATTGATTCTTCTGGGCACGAGATTTTCAGACTCGACCTTGATTTCTTTGATATTGTGTTTAAAGTTCCACAGATGGAGAAATACATTGATATCTCGATACAAAAAGCACAAGAAGTCTTTGACGCTAATCCCAATAAGGCTAAAAACCTGATAAATAGCCAATGGTTGAAGAAGCCTAGGCAAATTGTTTCCAGATGGCCAAAGGGACTCCTGTGAAGTGATTTCAAAGATGATGTCAAATATATGATCACATTCTATAGCAAAGTGAAGGGCTTGCTTGAATCATCCACTTTTCATGACTGGATATATGAATACATCAGGATTATAAGACAAAAAGTTCATATTGACTAGGGCAAACAGATCAGCGATGAAATACATGAGCAACTGATCAATGCGTCTTCTACATTAAAATTCTATATGACTTCTTATCTGGTGTATGTAGCAGTTGTAATGAGGCAATTTCCAGGTCTATCCACAAAAGGGAATCGAATGCTGGTACCTGTGTATAAATTTTTCTATCAACTGGAGTTGAAAGAAAGCTTCCATCATTTCAGGAGGGTTACTGATGCTTTCTTCACGCCTTTGCTTTTCAGTTTTGATCTGACTCTCGAGAGAAGGGTATCTGATGAGGCCTATAAGGTAGTAAGTAAAGTTGGATGCATATTTCTACAATTCCCAACATTTACTTATTTGAGAGTAGGGTGCTACACTGGCTGCGCTTACATGCTGCCACGATATCCTTCAGACAAGTGGGTTCTCATGGAGATGTGCAGATAGTTGATTTCAGTGCACAAAGAACGAAGAAATATTCACAAGCGTGGATTCAAGTTCGCATTGACAATTGGTAGATATACTATCTCGCCTGTACAAAAAGCCAAATCTGTTTATGCTGAGATGCAAATCATGATAATCAGGACCTACAAGTATAGGTTTGATTTTGATTACCGGGATGTCAGAAGGCAATTGCAAAAGGGTCATCATCACAAGTACTGTTTTGAAGACATCTGGGTTGATTGTAGAGATGAAGAAGCCATTCACAAAATGGATTATTGTTGGTTAACCGTGCAGTAGATCAGAGACCTTGATATTGCTGACCTACCAGAGGATTTTACAGATCCCGGCCATATCATGAATGCTGTTGATGATGAACAAGAAATTTCTAAGAAGCCGTTGCCTGCAATTCAATGGTCTAGAAAAGAAAGTACTAGCATCAGAGAGAGATTGGCACCAATCTTAGCCAACACTGCAGAATGGTTACACAAGCATGATTTTGAAATGAAAAGTTTCAGAACAGATTCGGAAGGAGAAGAATCCGAAGCAGAAGCTCGCCGACAGCAAGAACTTCGCATGAAAAATAAATCAGCGGTTGTTCCCACTTCTTCACGAAGAGGTCCGAACTGTTGCATCGTTGGCAAGAAAGGCAAACGTCGCCCCATGAGAAACTTATTTTAACCGAACCACATCCCCACTCTAGCGTAAAAGTACGTTTCTCGTGAGGAGATGATTCCCATTTAGCGAAGGTACTCCTGACCAATCCGCTTAAAGATGACCTTCAGGCGCACTCCAATGTAGAAGAAGTTTTGGAAAGTTTTACAGAGTCCAAGATTCTCCCGGAAGAAGGAATCCTGGCGCGCATTCCAAAGGCGGAACCAGGAATCAGAGACAAGAGGGTGATCAACAGAAACTCCCTGCGCATGCTCAAGAAAGAATCCATGCCCCACTGAATGAAGCGAGGGAAATTCCTGTGAACGCCATCGCGATTTCAGGTTCCTCATACTCCCTCCAAATCTCATTGGAGGTAAGAGAATCTGAACACGAATTCAAGTAGTTCAATCTCTTACTTGAGGGATCTCCCACCTCAAGTGCAGAAGATTCTGGGCGCACGTGGTGATTATTGGTGCTGTATCAAGGAGCTACTGTGACAACTCTGAGGGAAAATCAGATTCTCTTGCCGCCCGTAGAAATATCCCGTGATCTTCAAAGAAGCCATCATGAAGTTGATTGACAACGTGAGACTCTTCGTAAGCCTCTCCTCAACGGCCACTCGTGTATACAAGGCCCACATTGATAACCTAGTGTCCTGATCTCCCTTTGACAGGTGCAAGAAGGTTCACTCATCTGCCATGAGATCGATCACGAGAATTCACACCATTGTGGATTACATTGTTGGTCCGGATGAGAAGTTCATGCAGGAGACCAGGAAGAAATACAAAGACTTCCGTGCCCAAAGCAAAGAAACATGAAGGTTCCTGATCTCCAGTGTTAGACATTTTTGATGCTTCCCATTATGCATCTTGTAAATTGTAATTGCACAAGGTTCGAGATGTAATTTTGTTAAGAAAAATTACACTTTGACTGTGGTCAAAGTTAGGTGAGATCTCCTAGAATCGCTCACCCAACTTTCCTTGATTTTCTCAATTAGTTTGCTAATTTTGCTCTTCCCTCTTTCCATATATATGAGGGATTTCCTTTGTAAAGTTGATCTTTTAGTATTTTGCAACGAAGTGCTTACCCTTTTTGAAACAAATTGTGAAACTTTGCGTTCATGCTTTGCGAACGAAATCTGATCAATAAAGAAGAAGATTACAAACCAGACTTTGTGTTGGATTCGATAGTCTTGTGAATTGATCTCTTTTGGTGGTAATTAGTAAGTGATATCTGAAAGACTCTAAGCAATTCATGTAAACTTTGTGTTACATCCTTTACTTGGATTTACATTTGTGTTTTGGTTAACTATTGTTGAATGATCTACAAGACTTTGTGCTTGTAATTGTTCATGCTCTTTGGATATTTTGGTTGGATGATCTACAAGACTTTGCGCTTGTAATTGTTCATACTGTTCGAGGAATTGCTGTATCTAAGAAGACTTTGTGCTTCTAATGCAACAAACGACACATCTTTCACAGATCCACCTTTGAAAAAGCTACGGAACGACTTTATGCCTTTGTGAGCTTTCCCTTTTATTTTTTTATCATTAATCACTTTTGGTATCTCTACGCTTTGCTTTGACAAGATAGGGGTATTGGCATTACTGCTTGTTGATTGTTTAAGGTTATTGTGAATTAAGAACTTCCAATAGTGAAGCATTGTAAACATCTTCTCTGAAAAAAGAGAGAAGGATGAATGTGACACCCCCCCCCATTTTGCAAGTATTGTGTACATTGTGTAACTACTTTATTTGTTTTACTATCTCTTCTGTCAGCAGTAAGATGGGCGCCTCCCCTTTCTGAGAGGAGAGATTCATATCTCACATAGCTGTGGCTGAATTCCTATTTGTGTAATCTATCGAAAAGTTGATTACATAATTTTCACCCAACAAGTTCACAATGTTTGAATACTTTCTCTTCCACAAGAAGTCCAAAATTTGGGGGATTCTTCCAGTTAACAGCCAATCACACGCCAAATAACTCCTAAATCAGGGTTTTGATGCCCTAACTGATGCTTCCACCTCCAAAGTCTATTTATCAAGCATTTGGGCTCCTTTTTCATTATTTCTGCAGGTTGACTCCAAATGCGAAACACAAAAGTTTATTCTCTATGGCATTTAAAGGATCAAACGACAGGGGTTTTCAATGTTCTTCATATTTTTGAATTTAGGTTCCACAGAAGGACGTCTTTCCAGAATATATTTTTCCAGTGCATCAGTTTTTAGAAGCAGAAACACATCATTTTCAACTTTTAGCAATCTGGGTTCTCTTCTTTTTCAATCTTCTCCAAGATTGGAAAATTTTCCTCAGCTTCTTTTACTTCCTCTATCTTAGGTTTTCTTGCATGTTCAAGCAAAATTAATCTTTTCATAGATCTGACCTTCTGGTTTCATTTTGCACAAGATTGGCCAAAAATGCACATGCCAGATTTTTCCAGAAAAGTTGCCCCATTGCCTCCATTTTTTAGGGTTTCTGAAAAAAATCATTATTTTCAAAAAACAAACAAACTGGCTTTATTCAACACACAGGCGCCTACAAAACCCACTTCTTAGAATTTTTTGGGAAAAAATTGCCTCGCAGCTTCTACCTCTGAGGGGTTCTTGCATGTTTGTGAAAAAGTCATTTTTTCAAAAATATGACATTTCAGATTCATTTAGGAAAACATTCTCAACAAAACCCACGTCTCAGAATTTTTTCGAAAAAATTGCCTCTCAGTGAAGCTATTTTTAGCCTCTGCAAAAAAGCTGTTCAAGCATAGTCATGTGCCTTGTCATTCTTCCAGTTTTTCAATATGCAATTCTCTCAAATTGAATTCAAGACCAAATCGGTCTTGATTCATGATTTCTTGAAGACAGTTGACACCGATTTACATCAAGTGAATCCGGTGGTTGATTTGGACAATTGACAGGCGTAGACACCATCAGAATTCGAAATATTGAACAATCCGGGTTACTTGAGGCAGCCTCTTACCCCATCTTGGCACAAAATATCGAATTTGTAATTGCTTGTGTCAAGCATTACAACCCCACTTCACGGGAAATTCAATCAGTAGATGGGCGAGTAATTTGTAGCCTCAAGCCAAAGGACATTGAAAGGTGTCTTGCTATTCCACCATGTGCAAACAACTTGATTGTGTCAGTTGAAGAATGTGAAAAGACGTTTAACATGTGTTGTACCCCAAACTTAAAATTTTTGTTACACTTAGATATTTTGAAGAAATGAGTAGAAGTCTTGTTAAATCAGTCAAAAAGGTCAAAATTTGGGTGTACATGTCTTGCATGAGGGGTCAAAACACAAAATTTTCAATTTCTGACGATGTGGGTCTACTAAAAGCAGCTTAACCTACAAAACCCAGATCTCAGTTTTTCATCCCTAAATTTTAGGAAAATTGCTATTTTTAGAAATTTTCTAAAATTAGTAACGTTTTCTGGGTTTTCTTGGAAATGGATACTGGCAAAATTCTAAAAATAGAAAGTTGGTCCGACAGGGTCCAAATTGATTTTGATTGGTTCAAATTTTGTCCATATCAGGCTGGTGTAGTCAGAATTTCAAAATAGTCAGTTTTGCCCTTGTGGGTCTATTCTGCTTTTTCAAAAGCACATCAGGAGCTCCGAGGTCATCAATAGAGGTCAGTCGGCTGCCAAGCGTCAGATTCAACATTCAGAGCATTCAACGGAAGGCAAGTTGTTGGACAAGCACG